>JANHZT010005555.1:78574-89073 GCA_032468215.1 Stegonotus admiraltiensis
AATTTTTCTATTCATGTTTTTATTATGGCTGTACACCACCCTGAGTCCTTCGAGAGAAGGGCGGTATATAAATGTAATTAAATAAATAAATAAAATAAATAGTCCCACATTAGGTATGAAACCAGTTGGGTAAATCTTGGGCCTGTCACTCGCTCTCAGCCCTAGGAAGATGGCAGTCACTAGTCACCATACATAATAAAAAAAATTCTCATTTATGAGTGATCTATGATTTCCTCAATTTTGAGTCTTCTGCCAGAGGCCTGTGAGTTTAAGGAATCTGTGCAGTAACTTAGCTGTATCTGGCATTTCACTCTTCTGGACAGAGAACTCTGATGTCCTTCCTGAGATCCATTGGAATTCCTCTCCCAGTTTAGGAATCACGTCCTCAAGTGCTTCTACCACCACTGGGAACATTTTGGCCTTTAATGTCCTTCCTCTCTAGTATCTCCTTCGGGCTCTGGTACTTCTCCAGCTTCTCATATTTCTTCTTTTTGATGTTGCTGTCACTTGGCACTATTACATGTCTTTTGGTGCTTGTCTACTACCACCTGCCTGTCTGGATCTAGAAGTCCTAATCTCTACTCGACTTTCTGTGGAGTCTCTGAAAGAGTCTGAAAGTGCAGAATCTGGCACAATGGAGCATTGGAAGTCCATTGCTGTAAGCATTTGACATTGTAAACAAGGTGACTCATCCGGAGATATTATGAACATACATGTAATGTGTGTGTGTGTGTGTGTGTGTGTGTGTGTATTTGCATCAAATCCGTGTTGATTCCTGACAAGTTCCTGCAAATATCTTGGCAGGGTTTTAGAATGTCTTCTACTGCCTTCTTCCTAGGGCTAAAAGAGAATGAATGGCCAAGGTCACCCTGTTGACTTTGTGCCTAAGGTGATACTAACACTCATGATCTCCTGATTTCTAGTCTGGTACCCTAATCATTACGCCAAACTGGATCTATATTATGTTATAGTTGTTGGTTAAAAGTCATGGAGGGAGGCTATTGCATCCCCCACTAAACAGTTGAGGTTTAATGACTTAGTCTTAAAAAAAGTTTAATAATTTGGTCATTAACTTTCAGCCTAATCCTGGAACTGCAATGGAAGAGTCTGATATCAAAAAAAGTCAAAATTGCAGCTGTGACCTGGAATTGAAGCTCAAACTCCCTTTTACATGAATTTGCAACCCAGACTTAACCTATTTCCCATTCCTTTAAACCCATTTTGTGAGGTTTAAAGGAATGGAAAAGGCACTATATGCCATCTGGACTAAAGTGCAATATAAAGTTAATATGTTGTTCCTGTCAGCCCTGGACCATCTTTGGTCAGACTTACAGGACTGCCACAGTGGGAACAAGAGAGTAGTGAAGAGAGGGAAAGTTGCGTTATGAAACAACATCATTGCTGTACAGAGTAGCAATAGATTTTTTTTTAATGACAAAAATTCTTATTCTTTTTATGTAAATTAAGAATAGCATTCTTTAAATTGTGCTGGTCTTACATTAAGACCAACCCCAATATGGTCAATAATAGAATCACTTGGCTTATTTGGAGAAATGGAAGAAACCAGAGCTTCTCTCTATCCATGTATGGATTCAGGTGTGGAAATATAAAACATCAAGACATATTAATTTTACTAGAAAGAACTAGAAGAATGCAGAAAGGAATAAGCTATACATCACAGAGTCCTTTTGCTTAAGCAACATCTTTTCTGGTAGGATAAGAAATGTGAGTGATCTCTCTTCAATGTATTTTAATGGCTTGCTAATAGGTATCGAAAAATAGCTTAGCTGGAGATTCCCTCAGCATGTCTGAGACTATAAGGTGTACTTTTAAAAATGCAGCTTTTCAATGTAATCTCAAAAGAATCTTTCTTCATAATAGTCTTCCTTGATTTAAAGACAATAAAAGATATCTTTCACTGTGCACAAGGTGGTTTCCAGGCTATCACTTTACGGCATTCAGTGATATTTTATAAGGTGAAGGTGAATAAATGTGCTAATGATTCTCACAGAGCTTGATAAGAAAAGGAATTCACTGCCAAGCTGATATAACAGAAAGGTGCATCTTGAAAATTTCCTTAAGCTTCTTCTCAAATAGCAGCTGAAATTTCTTTTTAGTAATAATTCTGGGAAGTTTCTCTCATGCACTTGAACATTTATTTTTCATTTATTGCTACAAATAAATTTTAGCTTAGTGATACATAACTAATTATGCTTAAACACCTTCCTAATTGTATTGGCATCATGTTTTACATTGGTTTGCATCTTGATGTTAAAGTCAAAAGAATTATTTATGTATCCTGGTACAGGAGCTTATCATCTGATGCTCTCTAGATCAGGGGTGTCAAACTCAAGGCCTGGGAGCTGGATTTGGCCCATAGAGGGCAGCCCTGGAAATAGCAAAGGACTGGCCCGTGGTGTCTGTGCCAGTGAAAATTGTCTCCTGAGCTCCATTTTTGGCTGTGATGGCCTCTTACCTCTGCCAATGAAAACAGAGCTTGGGAGGACCGTGTGCAGCCCTCCTGAGCTCTATTTTCAGTGGCAGAGGGTTGCAGGAGGCCATCGCAGCCAAAAATGGAGCACAGGATACTGTTTTCGCTGGCAGAGTGCTCAGGTCACCACAGGTACCCCTAACATGAGTGACATCGAGCTGGCCATGCCTACCCCAGCCCCTGAGGCCTAACACAATCCTGATGTGGCCCTCAATGAAATCAAGTTTGACACCCCTGCTCTAGATGTTTTGAACGTCAGTTCCTGCCAGAAAGGCCATTGAAAAGGAATTATGAAAGTTGCTTTTTCCTATTATTGGTTGAACATGACTCCATTTATCAAAGTCAAAGAGAAGTAATGTATGGCCCTCTGGTTTCTCAATAACTTCAGTTCTTATCTATAGGGGAAGGAAGAGGACGTTGCTGGAAATATGTAGGGATTGTTACCTAGGCAAAGGAGGGTGAAACTTTTTTTTTTTAACATTCAGAATCAGTTCAAGTAGATGCTTTCCTGAACTATAAGAAGAAGGATGTTACCCAGGCTATCCAATTTGATTGTTATAGATTGGCTGAGTGGCTTCATAGATGGAGACTTTCGATATTATTATTATAGCGTAGCAATACTGCATCAAAGATATTTATCTCAAGTCCAGCTTTTCATACTGCCATCCCAATAAAAATAGATTAACTACTATTTTTGTTCTTTTTATTTTATAGACCTGGAATATATTTGTCAGACAAAATGCTAAACAGCGTTCAGATTTTTTTCTGAAAATTTAAGAGAAAAGCACATGCCTGAATGCTTGATGTCACATTCAAGATTACTTGCATATGTTAGCATTGATACAACTAATTGTAATCTTTAATGTTGCACATATTCATGGCAATTAAATGCCTAAACAACGACTATCTACTATAGTCATTTAAAATCATTGACATACTACATATGTATGACATACTACATACTACACGGTACGTTATACTACGTATGTCTGTATATCACATTATTATTATTCCCATATTAATTGTAATACAATAATTTATCAAGGGAGTTGAATGCTTACAAGGAATCATACAATTGAGTATGAAACTATGTTAATTAACCATAAAATCAAACTGTGTGTCAACATGTATGCATTGGCAGTTACTTATTAAGAAAACCACCACATATGGCTTCATTAGTAATCTGCAACTCTTCTGCACAATCAGATCTTCAAGGTTGTGTTATTATAACTGATAAAAGTTGAATCTTCCTGTGAAGTTGATTTCCTGGTCTGGTCGACCAGACTGAGTGGCTGCCACTCTTGGATTTAGCTTCCACTGAGAACATCTAAAGAACCATAGGTTGCCCCTCCCTAATTTAAGTGGTCTTCGCCAACAAGAAGTGGGCCTTAACTACAGATGTTAAATACAGATTTTGATAGTCAATGGATTCTAAAATTCTATTAGAGGACCAGTTCTTTATTATATTTATCTAACAATTCTTTGAGCTAAAACACTGTGGAGCTAAGATACATTGGAGAGACTTATAACCTACTCCTGATTTCCCTCATTCAATGCACTGCAGCTAAATTAGGCTGGCAACTAGCTGTGATTCCAACTGGACAAGGGTAATGTTGTCTTATGACAGTTGTAACTTCTTGTTTTGATTATAACATCAACTCTTCATGAGGATACTTCTGAAAAAGAGTCTAGAAAGTTCATACATAACAAACAGCTTTTTATGTGAAGCTTTTCTCCAAAGTGTGTTATGCTGGATGGCATACTGCAATTTATGGCAGATGATTTTGCCTGAATAAACAATTGCATACACTATTTATGAGTCACATCTCTCTGCATATGACCTTTCAATCATCCAAAATCTTTTAAAAAGTTAATCCTGCTAAGCTGATCCCTTTTTTTAGAAGTATCCTTGCTTTTATTTAATGTTACATTTATTGTCTTGGTTTTTAAATAATATTTTGTCTTGTACTGCATTTGTAATGCAATTTGTATGAGCAATGATAATGAGCAATCTACAAATAAAGTAAGAATCAATATTAAAAAGTTTGAAAATTCTGCAAGATATCCTTTTAAAAATTACTTGCAGAGTGATGAGCAACATGTGACAGTTATTTGATGTGTCTTTCGGGGTGCTACAACTGGAATCATAGATGGAGGTGAAGCAAGCTGTCCTGTGAGCAAGATGGGCAATCTCTGAATTTTATAAATAAATGAAATAAAATAAAATAAAGCTGATAGAAAACAGCTTGAAAATGGCTGTACAATATGTTTTTCTGGGGGTGTATTTTACAAGAATGCTAATGACTAAGAGAGTTGTGCAGACTAAAGCTTCTGCTTCATTTAATACAAGAGGGGAATAATAATTGGCTGGCTCATTCACATACAGGATAACAAAAGGAAAGTGGAACTCTAAAGATTTTTTCCGACTCCTTTTCCCAGGGACTTGAGAGGGCTTAAACAGCCATTCCTTTACCCAGAATCATTAGGGAGAGAAGACAACAACCACAGCAAGACTTTCTTGGCTCAGTGCCCTCCCCACCACCAAATGTCTTAGGGCTACTTTCCACAAAATTTCTAGTAAGAAGGGTATCTATGAAAGTGCTATTACTTGGATAAATCAGTAAAACTGCAGTGATACTTAGAAAACATTCTGTTTAAATGTTGTTGCTTTGCTTAGGAAATCTTCACTTAAAATATAATAATTCCAGTGGAATATACTTAAAATATAGCAATACCAGTGAAAATAAACATGCACATACAGGTTTAGATGATGCCTGTAAGGAAGTGGAGCGTGATACTTTGGACAGCAAATTTGGAGGTGCTCACTTTGAAAGCTGCCCTATGAATACCCCTTTATTATAGCTGCCCTATGAATATGTTCTTTATTTTAGAAAAAATTAACAGCTTCAAAATAGTCAGGAGTTTAGTTGAATCTACTGTAACTTATGTATATGCTACTTTTCTATGTCAAACAATGCCCACAAACAGTCATAATTGCCACATAATTCAGTTATGAATTGATTGCAGAACAAATCACAGAACCAAAAAAGGCTGGTGACATTTCTGTTATTATTTATCAACTTTATAAATCAAGGTACAAACAAAGTTCTTTGGTTTTGGATATACTGTAGTTTCTTCACTGTCTTTGTGCATGAGAGTAAACGAACTCTGGAAGCTCACATTTAACTATAGTTTTCTTTTATCTCAGAACTGACTTTCAAGGAAATCAAGAAAATAATCATGGTTTAAATCTGCCTCAAGACCTTTGTTGGCTTTGAAGCTATTTTCTTTCTAGTCAGAGCATGATGGCCTTACTTTGAAGTTATTCCTCCAAGGAAACTGACTTTGCAAATTGCAACCTATAGCATTTCTTTCTTGCTACAAGTACTTCTTAAGTCAAGCACCCATGATTCTGAATAGATCTGCATAACATTTAGCTAAGTCATTGATTATTGGACGGTAGATTTTTTAAAAAGATTTTGGGGTATTTGTTTACTTTGAATAGTGGAATTGTTCTATATGACAAGCCAGCAAACATTCCTCCTATGGTTTTCACAAAGCATAAGCATAGAAGGGACCACAATGAAGCTAGTCTTTTGCCCAAAGAACACAGTCATCATAATTACAGTCAGACAAATCACTGTGTTGAAAGAAAAATCATATATTTTTCAGATGTCCATGGTAAACCCCACTGTGAATTAAAGTAAATCTTAAGTGTGTGCAAAACTTCTGCAATTTGGACCACAGCTGCAAAGAAAAGATTTTGAGCTAAAACATTGCTTTCATCACAGTATTTTCTTAAGCCTTTGTTGCTTTATCAAAGAATGTGGAATAGTAGCAACATTCTGCCTTACAACAGTCCTATTATTCAACTGGGGGGTGAGGGGGAATAAGAAAATGGAAGGGGAAAACTTAAATACCCGAAATGATTACCTTTAATAATCACTTGCTAGCTCTGCTATGTAAAATAAATATTTCTTTATTAAAATGAATGCTTTTGAAGAGTACATCAAGCACATTACTAAGCTCAGTCTTACCGGCTGATTCCGATGTTTAATCTCTGAACAGCAGCAACACTCACAGCAGAGACCTCTCCAGTTCAATAACAATCCCTTACTGAATCTAAATGATGTTATCTAGCATGAAAAAATCATAGATGTGGCATCTGTTATATTTTACTTAATAAAAATAATCTAATTGAGCTCTCAAAATTTACTGAATGTGGAGCACATTCTCTCTATTCTTTTCTTCTGTAATGATATCAGAAAGGCATGAAAATAACTTAATTAAAAATTAACAAATTATTTCCCAGGTGATTTTGTCCTTCCAAATGCAAACCTTTATTTTGCTGGAAAATTAAACCATAGAAGCTACATTCTTTGTACTGAAAGGAAGCAAATGTGACAAATTAATTACATGCCACTTATATCAAATTATACAGACTGCATAATTTCATTTTTGTTTTATTAAAAGTATTTTTAAATAATAATAATAATAATAATAATAATTATTATTATTATTATTATTATTATTATCTCTTTAAATGTTTTCTGGAAACAGTACATATTGTTTTCCTTTTGAACATGCCATACAAGCTATACAAATAAATAACAGCTACCTGATCTCCTTCATGCTTAGATGAATACAAACTGTATTTCATACTCTAATTAAAAATACAGTATTACCAGGATGAGAAAGACACATCTGTGCCTTTTCCGCTCCTGTTAATTTTGATTGTCACAATAACACAAATCGTTGTTAAATTTATGTTCCTTTCAGTTTGGCCCATTTTTGTTTAAACAGCTTGGAAGCCTGGTAATTCTGAAATTTAGGATAAAGTCTTCCCTCTCTTTTTATCCTGGTAGCATTGATGAGTTCCTGCTTGAGGTTCATAAAGTATTAGAGAACCTTCTCACAAAATCAAGAATGAGATAAGATGTACTTTTTCCAAATTTATTCTGCTGTGCAAATAGAAAGAATATCAATGTTATTAATAGCAATGGGCTCCTTTAAAAAAATCAAGCAAGGATATAAACATTTAATTTTAATTGTAGAAAAGCATCTTGTACTTTGAGGAAAGTTCATTGAAAAGAGCATATGTTCACTGGTAGAAAATTCCAGGGCCAGTCCCATATCAGCCAATTATGTGAAAATAGCACATAATTAGAGTCATGTCATATCTGCTGGGACTACGGCTTCCTGAATTCTTAAATTCTTAAATATCTGGAAGGCTTCAGCTTGCAAAAAAAACAAAACCAAAACCAAAACCCAATTGATAAGTACGCAGTTGTTGAAGAAATAGTCCAATCTACTATGAGATAATATTTTTTTATTTCAAATGTCCCTGTATGAACATTCCAACTTATTTTGAAAATGTTGGTCAGTGATCACAATAAAATTTCAATTGTCTGTATCAAAATCCATGAAAACTAATCCAGTGTAAATTAGAGCAGTGATAGTGAACCATTTACTTCAGTGGTATCCAGTTTTTGTTGACAGGTCCTTACAGTTAGTCATGATGGGCGTTGATTCCATGGTCATTGCCATCATGGCTTTTTTTTACCTTCAGCCTAAGTATTTTTCCTCTAATCTAGAAATCATTCTACCACAGATTCTACCCAGGGTGCAAAAATATTTTTTTCACATGAACAATTCTAATTGCAAGTCATCACTATTCATGTCTTTGGACACAATTAGTGATTCTGCCTTGAGATACTAATGAATGGAGATTTTGTACTGAATGATAGGTAATGTAGCCCGAATCTGTTCATATTTTCCAAGGAAAATCAAAGACAAATATCTCATGTACAGTACTATATGCTGTTGGAGAACACAAAGGAAAATTACTGAAATTAATTGCTCTGAAATTCTATTTCTGATTCACATAGCCTTAATATCTTATAGCATCAAGGTCTGCAATCATGGAAGTAGGGAATTCATTTCTATCACATAAGTGGCCTCTTCATCAGGAGGTCACCAAGAGTCATAGCAGGGGAACATCATGAAGGAAAGCTACAAAAACAGCTGATTTATTTATTTATTTATTTATTTACTTACTTATTTACTTATTTATTATTTAAATTTATATACCGTCCTTCTCCCGAAGGACTCAGGGCGGTGTACAGCCAGAGATGAAAACATAAAATTTAAAATTTAAAATAATTTAAAAGTATATTAAACAAAGTTGGCCCACATTGATTAAAAAAACCCTTTTTAAAAAAAACGAATTAAAAACAATTAAAAGAGCTACGCCAGCCCGGCTTGCTGGAATAGAAAAGCTTTGAGGGCATGGTGGAAAGGGCGTAGATCCGGGATCCTTCGTATCTCTGGGGGCAGTTCGTTCCAAAGGGCAGATGCCCCCACAGAGAAGGCTCTCCCCCTGGGGGCCGCCGGTCGACATTGTTTGACCGATGGCACTCTGAGGAGCCCCTCTCTGTGGGAGCGTACTGGCCGGTGGGAGGCTACCGGTGGCAGAAGGTGGTCTCATAGATACCCAGTTTACTTTAATTGTACAAAGACTTAATGTGATTTCATTAATGATGGAGGAGGACTTGTATTGTATTTTGCCCACACTGGAAAGTTCAGCTATTGTAAACCTTCCTATCCCCTGAAACAGTTTTTTTAAAAAATCCTTCCAACAGTTTCCTTTTGCAACTGTGTTCTAATACCCTGTTTCCCCCAAAATATGACATCCCCTGATAATAAGCCCAATCAGGCTTTTGAGCACATGGCAATTAAGCCAAGCACTTATTTCAGAGTTCATATAAAACAGGGTCTTATTTTCGGGGAAACCCGGTACTTGAACAGGCAGCATAACAAACCTGCCCCATTTCAGCAAATTACCAAGCAGAATATAATTCTAGTATGAATGGTGTCTCTTTTTCCCCCTCATTGACTGGTTCTTAAGTACCAGCTCAGCAAAGAAGTCAGTGCTTAAAATGCCTCATTTTAGAAATCCTTATTAATTTTGCACCAGTATAATGCTTTGATGAATGAGATAATAATAAACATTATGCAAACCTATATAAATGAAGTGTTGAAAGATTCAGATCTGCTTTCATTTCCTAGTATCATATTTATGCTAAGAATGCTGTGCCATTGTGGTCTTGTCCAACACAGACATTTTTGCTTTCTGAAAACAAATGAATTCCAGTTTGTGTTTCTACATGCTGTAGGAGTTCCTTAAGATTGTTTAAACAAACATTATACATGACAAGGTAAGAAGTAATTGGTGCCTTCTTCTACAAGAATAACTAGGGACCTTAATCTGATTTTAAAAAAACAGCAAGTAGAGACAGATGTTGATATAGTTTCAACAAGTACAATCTAATAAATTTCACATGCGCCATGGATTTCAAACTAGCTAGCAGACTTCTCATCTTGATGTGGATTATTCCTAATACATGTTTTGGTCCAGAGATATGAATGAAAAAAATGCTTTGATTAAAAGTGTTTTCTCAAAAGGTAGATTACAACCCTCTTGAAAGATTATGCAAGAAGGAACAGAGCAATGAAGATTAGCAGTTGCTATAAGCTTTTTATTTTTTAAAAAGGCAATAGAAAACATTGGCAGTCTATGGCCACCGATGGTGATTTTCTTAGCAGAAGGAAGTTGTAAGATAGCAGCAGGAAAAGATTGAAGGTTTAAATATTCACTTTTCCAAGCACTGTCATGCCAGACAGTTAATTAATTCTAAGTTACAGTAAAAAGGAACACCTACATACTATCTTGTTGATATAATGTATAATTTGATCTAGAGATTTAAATTGGTGTTAATCTTCTTGGGACTGAATTTTATTTTTTAACAGTTTATTCTTATTTTAGTGTTTGACTTTATTGGATTTCCCCCTCACCTTGATCTTTATTGTTGATAGAAGTAATGTGATTAAGTTCATATGTCTATTGATATTAATGTTCTTAAGAATGCATTAAGATTACAACATTCTTAATTCTTATTCCCCAATTGTACACATGTTGATAAATTACTGCGGGTTCAATTCTCACCAG
>JANHZT010005555.1:102973-117758 GCA_032468215.1 Stegonotus admiraltiensis
CAGATAGTAGATAGATAGACAGGATGATAGTTGATATAAATAGATTATAGACAGATAGATAGATAGATAGATAGATAGATAGATAGATAGATGATAGATGATAGATAGATAGATAGATAAATGATAGATAGATGATAGAGTGATAGAGATAGATGATAGATGATATAGATGAGAGATAGATAGATAGATAGATAGATAGATAGATAGATAGATAGATAGATGGATGGATGATAGATGATTATAGATGATAGATAGATGATAGATAGATGATATAGATAGATAGATAATATAGATAGATAGATGATAGATGATATAGATAGATAGATAATAGATAGATAGATGATAGACAGACAGACAGACAGACAGATGAAAGACAGATTTCTCAATTTCCTTGAGATTTTCTGGACTAGTCTCTGCAATTTTCTTGCCAAGTTTTTTTCAGAACAGGTTTGTCACTGACTCCTTCCTAGGACTGAGAGAAACTGGTCCAAGAAACCCAACCGGTTTCGTGTTTAACATGGGACTAGAACTCATAGTCCCCATATTCTAGCCTAGGATCTATCTTTTGGAGAAATGTCAGAGATTAGGATTAAAAATCTTGGCCCCATGCCTTCTAAGTACTTCAAAAGAATGCTGGCAGGTCATTTGGCCATACCTATTGCATTTTGCAGAAAGACACTTTTTTATTTTATGTGCTACCCAACTTCATTTGCTATCCAAACAAAGTAAAATAATAAAGCTGAAATAAAGCTCTAAGTCAGGGGTGTAAAACTCAAGGCCAGCAGGCTGGATGTGGCCTGCAATATGATTGTATCCAGCCCGCGGGGCTGTCCTGGTCTACCCAATGTGAAGAGAAAAGATCAGGCCAGTCTGGCTTTGGCCTGGTCTACCCAATACAAAGAGGAAAGATCAGGCCTCCCTGATTATATTTATATGTGTGATATTATTTGGAGTTCTTAAGAAAGTATCACTGGTTCTTATTTATTCTGAAATTATTATGTTAGGATTGTACATATTTCATAAAAAAAAGGTTTACTATATTAAAGTTCCTGCAGAAATGTCTTTTTGGGGAAAAAAATAGTTTTTGTTATTCATGAGAAAGAAAATTAAATTGAGCCCATTCTTTTTTCCTCCATATTTCAAGATCTGTATCAGAAAATTACAGTGTTAATGTGATTTAACAATTGTGCTTATATAAATCGTATATATTTATAGAAAGTAAAATGGTAGAAACATTTGAAGGGGAGTGGTAGAAATTTATTTATTTAATTTATGTATTAAAAAGATTATATGGCTTCCCATCCTAAGAAATACTGTGTGGCTTACAATAACCATTAAACCAATAAATAAAGCAATCATAAAAATAATAAACCAAATCCCTGCACCATAATCCTTGGGAGGGCCCACAGAAGGCTCAGACACTCTCCTTCCATGACATATTTTTACAATCCCTGCACTTCAGTAAAAAGCCAGGCCTTAATGCCGTTTTGAAATGCTACAGTAGGAGGGTGGGGGCCTGTTAATTGCCAGTGACAAGGTCAGGGCAGCCATGGAAAAGCCACGCTTCTAAGATACTGCTAAATGGCAAAGCCAACCCCACCAGGAGTGGGTTCCACTTACCTTTACTACTGGTTCGCCGTGGGAGCATGCGGGAGTGCTTCTGCACATGTGCAGATCACCCATGATGACATCTTGGTGGGTGGGCGGAGCTTCCCACCGGTTTTACTACCAGTTCTATAGAACTGGATCGAACTGGGAGCAACCCACTACTAGCCCCCACTGTATCTGATCTAGCAGGATAGATGGATTCTTAGAGAAGGGCAGTCCTGCCAATAACCAGAGTCCATGCCAGAGGTGGGCTGCTGCGGTTCAGACCAGTTCGGGTGAAACCACCCACCCACCCCAGCTCTTTCTGGTCCTATATCGCTGTGTTTTTGAAGCCATGCGCATGTGTGGAAGGCCATGTGAAGAAGGCATGTGCATGTGCATGTGCGGAAGGCACACCCTGACATTTTCGGTGCTGGGCAAACCGGTTGTAACACTATGTGACACCCACCTCTGGTCCATGCTATATAGGATTTTAAAGGTGATAATCAGCCTGTTCAACTGCATATGGAAGAAAACTGGGAACCAAGGCAGTTTGCACAACAAAAGTGTAACATGAGTAAACTTATAAGTACTATGTGTATCAAAATGTCCAAAGCTATCAAGTGAATTAGGAATTAAACATAAAAGAAAACAGCGTCATATATGGTACTTATCAACCTATTCCAATGGGTGATGGTGCAGTGGTTAGAATGTATTATTGCAGGTTACTTCTGCTGACTGCTGGCTGCCAGCAGTTCAGCAGTTTGATTCTCACTGGCTCAAGGTGGACTCAGCCTTCCATCCTTCCGAGGTGGGTAAAATGAGGACCCAGATTGTTGGGGGCAATAGGCTGACTCTGTAAACCGCTTAGAAAGGGCTGTAAAGCACCGTGAAGCAGTGTATAAGTCTAAGTGCTATTGTACTATTGCTATAGCGGCACTGAAAAAAGTGATTTAGGACCTTTTTTCACACAACCATTTCAGCATTCCTATGGTCATGAGATGAAAATTCAAACCCTTGGCAACTGACTCATATTTATGATGGCTACAATGTCCTGGGGTCATATAATCCCCTTTTGCAACCTTCTGACAAGCAAAGTCAAAGGGGAAGCAAAATGCATTTAACAAATGTGTTACTAACTTAGCATCTGCAATGAATCACTTAACTACTGTGGCAAGAAAAGTCATAAAATGGAGTAAAACTCAACACGTGTCATTTAGCAACAGAAATCTTGGACTCAATTGTGGTCATAAATCAAGGATTACCTGTAATGTAATCACATGAAATCTTTTCATGTTCTCCCATCAAGAGGGCCAATTTGTTCTTGGAATTTGCCCTGAGTATTATGAAGCCATGTGATCAAAATATCCTGTGCTTTTTTAGTACTTGCTAAATAGGACAGTCAGAAGTTAGTGCTGAAAGTGCACAGGAACTGCATTGGAAGCACTGTCCAATTATTTCACACCAAAGGAAAATACAGCTGGGGAGCACAGCGTGTAAGTATATATGTCTCTTCTTTAAAAGAAGGTACCAGGAACATCTAACCAGTTATAATGGTCTGTAAGAATCTCCTTGAGAGACAAGGGGAGAAGAACAGCTGCGACTAGACCAAACTCAGATAAGAGAAAGCTTAGTCCTCAGAATGAATGGACATATAACAAGTTTCTTAGAGGTGAGGGGGGAAATATGTACTTTCAGGTTTGCAAGATTCTATTATTGTAACCTTACAGTAAAAATAGTTTAATAGTCATGTTTGTAATTCTTGCCAGGATTACCTCAAATTACCAGCATCATCCAATAAAGCCCTCTGGATTGGGTGTTAAACTCAATTTTTCAGATTGGGCCTAAATTTTTGCTAATTGTCCAGATTAATTGTCCAAAATCAGTATTCCTGTTCCAGCAGTTGGAAACCGAAGTTGGGGGATTTGATGAGGTTAAGATTAATCAAGGATTGTCTGGTTTAATCATAACTGCTTTGTTATTTTGTACGAATAGTTCATGGCATGATATTTTTATTGAGGCCATACTTTGGCTGTTATCAAGGACAATGAGTCAAATAAAATTAATATATCATTTGAGATTTAATTACACTAAGTTTGATATTTTTTGCAAGAAGGAATAATGTGAGAACAGGCAAACATTCCTGCAGGTCTAAACTGCCCTTGAATGAGCATGAGATAGTAATGTAAGCAACCATCATGACATGTTAGAAAACAGGTCTCTAACCAGTGAGGATATTTCTTCAATGGAAAGAATATGAAGAAAAATTTTGCACATGACCTTGGGACACAGCAATCATTATAAATATGAGTTAGTTGTTAAGTATCTGAGTTTTGCTCACATGTTCATTGGGATAATGCAACAGTTGTAAGTGTGAAAAATGGTCATAAGTCACTTTTTTCCAGTGCCATTGTAACTTTGAACGGTCGCTAAATGAACTATTGTAAGTTGAGAACTAGAGGTAGATCCACAGTGGTGCAGTACTGCTGGCTGCTTGCAATTTGGCAGTTCAAATTTCACCAGGCTCAAGGTTGACTCAGCTTTCCATCCTTCCAAGGTCGGTAAAATGAGAATCCAGATTGTGGGGGGCAATTTGCTGACTCTGTAAACTGCTTAGAAAGGGCTGTAAAGCACTGTGAATTGGTATATAAGTTTAAATGCTACTGCTATTATAATCTGCTCTACATGGGATTGCTGTTGAAGAGGAGTCAAGACTTCAGCCGATCCAGAATACAGTGGCATAGTCAAGATTGGGCTCTCTGTGTTTCTTATGGAACTACCTCTTCACAATATTTTCTGTCTGTTCCACTAGATTGGGAAAAGTGGGTGTGATCTGATGAAGCTGTGATGCTTGGTGAGTCTTCAGAATCTTGCCTTTCTGTCATGGCACCTGTCTTATGGAACATACATTAACATACAGAGGACCTTAACTCAGTTGGCCTTCCATAAGGCAGTCATACGTGACTACTTCTCCTGGAACTGGGTCCAGAGTACTAATGGAGCTCTGATGTGGATGCTCTGATGTGTATCTTTTGTTGGTGATTTTTTTTAAAGGGGGCCTTAGGGGGGAATTTTCCCCCCTACTTCTTATCTTATGGATTGTGATTTTATTCTGCTTTTATATATTTGTCATCCAGAGTGTCTTTGGTAAATCAGCACCCGTATCATTTTCTTAAATAAACAAATGAATATTAGCAGCAGCTTCAGTAATAATAGTGACCTAGTAAATATGAATTGCATGATACAAGAAGGAAAAGTTAAGCTTGTATGGGAGCCCATGATGGTTGTAAAAAGAAAGAACTTTCAAGACCACTAATTTTACAACATGTAAACTTTCATGAGCAGAAGCAGACCCTGTTCGGTGCCTAGAATAGATCAGCTATTCCAGGACTTCAAGCATGGAGAATTAAGGGGGTGAAAACAATTGGGAAACTAGTGAGTTTAGTCTAGAGCTGGGAGGTGAGTGGGGACAGAGCATTACCTTATCAATTAGCAAATGTAATGGGCTAAGCATTTATTAATACAGAACAGGTTCTGTTCAAGTCTTCTGTAATGGATTTAAATCTTCTAAGGTATTGTAATGCAGTTGTCTCTCTTGTTCTTCTGGTCTGCTTTCTGTCCCATCACTGCTATTTAGAAGTTAGTTACAGCAGCGGTCCCCAATCTTTCTAGCTTGGCCCAGAGCTGGGGTTGATGGTGAATTTCAGAAGAATGCACATGTGGCCAGTTCCATTTGTGTGAGTGGTGTGTGTGTGTGTGTGTGTCCTCCACTCGTGTATGTGGGGGGCACTTGAGCAGACTGCACTTGAGAGGTGAGCGCTTGTGTGCAAAGCTCTATTCGTGCAAGTGGAGCTTTGCACACAAGCATAAGTGCCCTCTGCTCATTTGAGTGGAGATTTGCATGTGTGCATGCCACTTGCACAAGTGGAGCTTCATGAGCACGCAATAGACTATCCTTCCCATAGCCTGGTTTCAAACAGGCCGTGGCCAGGTAGTGGGTCACGGGTCAGGGGTTGGGGACCTCTGAGTTACAGAATGTCACTGGAAACTAAAGTATTGATCCGTTGCCTTGCTGCCATTTTGACCCTTGAGAGTGTGATACCACAATGACATCTTCCCCACTCTTAGTGCTTTGACCAGCTATGCTCAGTGACAGAAGAATTCAGGAATAGGTTAATCTAAAATGTTTGGAGAGATTTAAATTACGGGAAACAAATAATGTGGTGGTACTGCAAAATGCACTTTCAAAAAGCCCAACTACACTTTGCAGTAGCTAGACATGGCAAGACACAAGCCACAAAAATGGAAGCAGAAACATTTACACTTTATGCTCATTGCTATTCTCATCTAATATTAACTTTTTATAGTTACTTCACAATTTGCACTATTCAGTTTTTGGATGAGAATCTAATTTTTTTTTTCAAATACATGCACAGACTACTATAAAGAGCAAATTTGTCATTAGGGTTTTGGTTTAATATAATGTATTTTGGAAAATCATCATTGCTATGGATTTAATTCTATATCTCTTTGATCACAAACCCGCAAACTAAGAGTTCCATTGATTAATTTAAAAAAAAAATCTTTGTAAAATGTCTTCTCTCTTATTTCATAAACTAGTTTATTTACCACTTAATTTGAATAACACATCTCCATATTTTTTAGATGTAAATAGCTATACATCCATAAAACAAACAGAACAGCTTAGCTTAGTAAAGCAGGAATTAGATTTCTCACTTTAGCTGCTGTGAACTTTAATTTATGACAGTGATTAGCCAGAAAATTCTGTTCATTTAATGAATATTTGGTGATTTAATTAAGTAGGTTTATCTAGAAGCCACTCCAATTCTAAAGGTTGTAAGAAATAAACCATGAAATATACTCAATTGTCATTTACTGAATAAGTAGAAATTCACATATAATGATGTCAGTGTGGTTTATTAGTCCTATGAAAGAACTTACCAGAGTAAGTGTAACATTAGCTTTTAAATGGCTGTCTCTCATCATTTATATATTAATGTGTGACAAATCCTAGTTAGCAATTTAAAAAATGCTAAGAGAATCAGACCTGCAACCTACCTGGATGAAAGCACTCCAGAGTTGTAGGTTAAATTGAGAAGTTAAAAAAAAACCCTCTCCCAAAAGAAGCAATAGCAAACTACCATCACATCATGACGAAGAAAATTCATAAGGACACGTATATTTTATTTTACTTCTGTGAAACAGGAGCAATTCAATTCAAATCAATCAATAAAATGGAAACAATTGGAGTTGAGTTTTAAAAGAGTAGTCCTTACCTTTATAAATTGCAGAGCTTAGATTATGTTGTACAGTCCAATTAAAATGAAATTTTCATTTCTGTTAATTAAAACGGGGGAAAAATGATGCTTCCCAAATGAAATCCTTGAATCCATAAAGGAGGAATTCTTTGAGTAACATTTGAAAAGGCTATTATGTACAAAATACATTACAAGGGTGTGTTGTAGCCACATATTAAAACCTTTTGTTTACTTAGGGTTGATTCATAATGCATGTCCCTCTCTTGTTCATGATATGCCTTTACAATATTCATTCTGATGACTTACAGATGTGAAGCATACTACCATGACTGTTAAGATTGAGCTACCTATTGTTAAGCCAGAAATTAATCAAATTGTGCAGCTTCTTATGGGGTGAGAGTGTAATGTTAAAAAATGTTATCCAAGGGAAGAAACTATGGGCAAATATATAGATAAATAAGTTATATGATGGTTTGAATCCAAGCCTTAGAATTATTATTATATATTTTACTCAGAGTAGCCTTTCCTCATCTGATGCTTCCAGATGTGTGTGGAATATGTCTGATAGTTATTGATAATTAGAGGAATTGTAATCCATCTGTAGAGTACTGAGTTGGGAAAACTTTTATTTTTTAGAGAGAACATTTTATTTTTATTATATTTATTTATTCTTATTTATTTCTTTGAGAAAAAGTATAAAATAACTCAAAGAGAAGCAAAAAATTGAAGAAGCTAACTACAGTACCAGATAATTATGAAAAAATCCATTGATTATTTGATAAAGCTAAAGCAAGAATAGGAATCAATCCCCTGGCAGTGAAAATTTTAAATTTAAAATAAGCTGAACAAAGCCTTTGAATCTTCAAACACTGTATCTTTAAGAAATTAATGGGTCCCTAAAGAAGTCTTTTTTCCCTTAACCAACAATCTAACAAAAGAACCAGGATAGCCTAGTTTCAGGTCATAAAGAATTACTGTATTAAAATTTTCTCTTCTATCTTAATAGGGGTGTAGAAATATAGTAACTTAGAGACAAACGTGATGCTATTTTTGTTTGTCTACTACACAGGTGTCAAATGTGCAGCGTCACGTTGCCATCACGTGACGTTTCACCACATTTTTTTTCTCTTCATGGAGCTGGAGTGGGCGTGGCCTGTGTGCGACACATCAGGCCTGCGGGCCGCCAGTTTGACACCCCGTTCCACCACTTCCCTCATTCCCGATTGTTGATTATAACATCTTCTATCTTGTCTTTAGCTTTTCCATTTTGTTGAAAGAAACAACATCTGTGAATAAAAGCCCTGTTTTCATAAAGGTTTTATGGTATTATTGGCCTTAAAGAGGTCTTAAAATGTCTTTCTTATCAATGCAATGATATTACTATATTTTCTTAGGCGTAGTTCCCGTCATATCTCAATGTACATTAGGAGTCATTGGGCAAGGATGAATCTAGTGGTCCTTCCTTCCTTCAAACCTTCTGGACATGACCTTACATGTAACAAGTGTAGGATACGGCTGAATTTATCATGCCTTTTTAAAAATCCCATTATAATTATAGTTTCAGTCTGCCCTTGCCTAAGATGAACTATTAACACTAACTGGTTTTTTTTTTCTGATCTAGGTTGTTTTATCTTTTCTGTCAAATATAGGCCTAAAAATAAATGCTTCCAGGCTTTTGATGGTAAACCCTAATGCAAATAAAGATACCAACACACTTCTTATCTGGACTCATCACTGATAAAGAGCTATAAAATAATGTGAAAAAAGATCCATCAAAAGCCTGGAAGCATTTATATTTAGGCCTATATTCGACAGAAAAGATAAAACAACCTAGAAAAAAAAACAGTGAGTGATAATCAGTGGTGAATGAACTAGTTTGCTACCGGTTCACTGGCCGCGCATGCGCAGTTTGCACCAAACACGTACTGCACATGTGTGCACAATATTCAACAAAAGGAGGCTTGGGAAGGAAAGTAGAACAGCAGGGAGGGGGAAAATCAGCTGTTGCGCGCGATCTTTGGAACCTCTTTAAAAACTTTTTTAGATCATTTTTAGTACTGGTTCGGGCAAATAAGTAGAAAAAATGCTTTTAAAAAGTAAAAAAAAAAGGTTCCGACAATCACAGCTGTGCTGTGCGATCCTCGGAATCTCTTTTTTTTACTTTTTAAAAGCATTTTTAACTACCTATTCACCCGAACCAGCAGTAAAAAAATGCTTAAAAAGTTAAAAAAAAGGTTCTGACAATCGTGCGGCACAGCTGTGACCTTTTTTAAACCATTTTTAAGCATTTTTTTGCTACCGGTTCGGGTGAATAGGTAGTAAAAAAGAAGTAATTTAAAAAGTTTTTAAAAGACTCAGACGATCACAGCTATGCCACGCAATCGTCCAAGCCTCTTTTTTTACTTTTTAAAAGCTTTTTTACTACCTATTCACCTGAACCAGTAGTAAAAAAATGCTTAAAACGTTTTTTTTTTAAAAAGGTCCAACAATCAGCTGAGCAATGTGTTATCATCAGAACTTTTTTTTTAACTTTTTAAAACATTCCAGAGAACCGGTAGTAAAAAAATGCTTAAAAAGTTTTTTAAAAAAAGTGCCAATGATCAGCTGAGTGACATGCAATTGTGGGAACTTTTTTAAAACTTTTCAAAGCATTTTTAAAAATTTCTCTGGAACCGGTAGTAAAAAAATGCTTTAAAAGTAAAAAAGAAAACAGTTCCAATGATTATGTGTCACTCAGCTGATCGTCAGAACTTTTTAAAAACATTTTTTTACTACTGGTTCAGTGAACCAGTAGCATTTTTTTTCTATTAAAAAGCAGTATAAGTACATCAGATGGAAAGTTGCAGTCCCTGAAGTTCTCTACAGTAGTTGGCACTGCTTAATTTATTTGTTTTTATTTTTTTTCCTTCTGGCAGATAACCAAACACTAAACTGCACATGACCTCCAGAAACATTCTTAAATTTAAGAATGATGGTTCAGAGTTGTGTTTTCTTATGCAACATCCCAGGTTGTTGTTGATTTGTTTTAAATAATTAAAACAATACAGAGTGCAGTTTGAAGCAGTACAGTTTGGGTCATAAACATTAGTTATCTAAATTTAGTACAAAAATAATCAGAATGTGTTTTCTAGATTTTGATATTAACCTGGAATTAGTTTCATATAACTAATGCAGTGGTTCCATTTCACATAACTAGAGTCTAAAATATTGTTAACAAAAGATATGATATGTTAAAAAATATTAAGAGCACTATTAAAAAAGTAAGTCAAAAACATGACGTTTTAGAGCTGAAACATGCATTCAGCATTAGCTGAGATTAAATTCAAATTTGCCTTAATATTAATACTACATATTAATACACACAGACACACAGAGACACAGACAGACAGACAGAAAGACACACATGCATACCTACATATGTATGTATGTATACATATGTATATATATGTTTATAATATCTTTTCCAAATAGAATTTGGGAACGAAGCAATGCTGAAAGAGATTAATATATCATTGTCATAGATTCAAAACAACTATTCCAGTTTTTATATGAACAACTGTCCTCATCTGAGATATAAAGTAAGTCGGGAGAATGCCTTACACAAAATAGTCACATTTCAGAAACAAGATTTCAGTGTCTGCAGCTCAAAGGCTTTTATTCTTTCTCAAAGTATATGCTCGTCCCTAATGTTAATGCACTGCATTGTCCTCTCATTGTCCTGGGTTTATGAATAAATAATTAGTCTTATTTAATTAATGAGGTCTGGCTAATAATATTCCCAAACTGTCTCTGCTTTCATATCCTTCAGTAATGAAATATGTTCCTGACTCGTGTGAATTCATAAGAAGTGGGGAGAAGAGAGAAAGGGGGAGAGAAGAACGGACTTTTCATAATTCAGTGGTGCTTAAAATTTTCAGTGACAGACTGTGTGCAAAGCATCTTAACTCAGAGCTATGAAGACTCTCTCTCTCTCTCTCCCTCCCTCTCTCTCTCGCCCCCCCCTCTCCAGTTCGAATAATCTCATGATATCAATGCCAGATAACTATATTTTAAGGCACACGAATCTCTTATCAGGAAGCATCAGTCTGTAAACAAAAGAGGCATTTCTTAATTGCATCAACCACATTTATGTGTTACAGTTACTATAGAATAGAGGTCAAGAAAGAAAACAGAAATAAAAAGGTTATAGACAGCACATTTCAGCCATAGGAAAGATACCGCTTTTTTGGATCTAGGCATCGGCTGATGCTGAATTTTAGCAGAGGTGGAACTCCAGCATTCTCAACTTGTGTTTTTTTTTTTTTAAATCTTCCAAAATGCTTTAAGTGAGGGAGGAGAAAATGGAGAACAGAGCTAATGCTTTTATACAATTACTGTAGTTAGGTCAGACAGAAGGAGATAAGGGATGACGCCTGAGGCAAAAGGTCTTCCTATCCACATACTGCTGTCAACCACACTGCCAGATACTAGTGAAAGCCCTCTGCTCCCCTGCTGTAACAGTGGCAACAGGCTAGCTTAAATAGAAAGAAAATCATGCTGTGTAACACATGCATCTTGCCATCATCCTGTTCCCCCAGACAGAGTCTGCTGTTTCATACTATCGAACGCAGTGACAGTCCTATAGAAAAGGTACGCAATGATGTGCCCCAGTTATTAGCAGCAGCATCAAGACAAATGAATATCCAAAAACACAATTAGCACGGCACCATAGAATGCAATTATTTTTCTTGCTGTATGCCGGGTACCTTATAAAAGCATTAAAAACAAACCCGAGGGAAATGTTAATAGGAACATTATTACATTATGGTAATGATTTAAAACTGATTGTGATTATTTCAAAGTGTGCAGGTCTGCCCATGTTGTATTGCACAGTTCACCTAAGCAAGGTGAACAAATGGAGTTAGTCTACTTTGACATAACACCATCCCACTCTCTACCCAAAACGTGTAAATTCTTCAAACATTGACACTATGATTGGAGTCACGTAACATGTTTGTGGATTGGTTAGCATGCTATTAGATTCACATAACATGGTTGTGGATCACACTGGCCAGGTGGCTCAGTGGCTAAGACACTGAGCTTGTCGATCAGAAAGGTTGGCGGTTCAAATCCTTAGTATGGGCCCCCTGCGTGAGCAGGGGGTTGGACTAGATGACCTCCAAGGTCCCTTCCAACTCTGTTACTGTTACCTGGTATGTTGTATCAATCATCATATGGTTTTTAATCTGTGGGCTCTGGTTTAATATATTCTGTGAATCGGATCAATTTTTTATATTCAATATACTTTGAGAAATTATGTGCTATCATGATATATGAATATAGTCCGTGCATTTCATTATGCCTAGTTTTCTTGGATAAAAATTTTAAAAAATTGTTTAAAAAAACCTTACCTCTGAACACCACAAGTGAGGACTAATGTCATAAAAGTTTATAATATTAGCTTTTCCTTCTGCATCAAGTTTTATTTTATTAATCTTATTACAGGTAGTCCTCAATTTACAACAGTTATTTTTATGACCTTTCAAAGTCTCAATAACACTGAAAAAAGTGACTTATGACTGTTTTTCACATTTTTCACATTTATGACCATTGCAGCATCTCTATGGTCAGGTGATCAAAATTCAGATGGTTGGCAAGTGACTCATATTTATGACAGTTGCAGTGTCCCAAGGTCATGGGATCACCTTTTGCAAACTTCTGACAAGCAAACTTAATGCGGAAGCCAGATTCATTTAACAATTGTGTTAGTAAACAACTGCAATGATTCACTTAAGAACTGTGGCAAGAAAGGTTGTAAAAATGGGGAAACAGTCATTTAACAAATCCTTCACTTAGCAACAGAAATTTTGGGCTCAATTGAAGTCGAAAACCGAGGACTACCTGTATTTGATAGAAATGATGAAGCCATAGACCCGTGATGGCACGGTGGGGTCACACATATGTGTGCCCACATCCATAATTCTATGTGCCCCCCCATGCTCCCCCCACTTTTGGCACGTGATGGCATGGTGGGCCCGGTAGGCCTGTTTTTTGCTCTCCCCAGGCTCCAGAGCCTTTCTAGGAGCCTGGAGAGGGTGAAAACGGCCTTCTCCCACCCCCCCAGAGGCCCTCCGGTGGCCAGAAACAGTGTGTTTCCTGACTTCTGGTGGGCCCAGAAGGCCCAAAAATCACATGCATGCCGAAGCTGAGCTCACGTGCCCACCGATATGGCTCCACATGCCACCTGTGGCATCCGTGCCATAGGTTCGCCATCACGGCCATAGACTTTTGATAGAAGCCATGTTAACATCATACTCATTATGATATCATCAAACAAATGGTGAAAATGATGTAATTTTTGTGATTTGGATGATGTCATCAAGACATGGTATCATTTGCTTCCCCTGGTAGAGAACAATTGATGAAGCCATTTAGTCATGCTAATTAACCAGATTAATTAATGTCAATTAATCTGATACCATCCTAGCAGCGGTGGGTTTCATCACCTGCATTATTCTTACCTTTTATTTGGCCCCACCCCCAATCTATTGCTGCCTCCTGAATCCCAGCTGTTGGCTAGAGAGAAAAAACTGTTTAAACTCTTGCTGTGGGGCTTCAAAGGGCCACTCTACAGCTGATCAGTGTTAAAAGAAAACAAATGAGTAGACCCGTGCCTGCAAAAATAAGTGGGTAGACCAGTGCCTCCAAAAACAAATGAGTAGACCAGTAAAGCTCTGCAAGCAGTTAAAAGCCTGGTAGACCAGTACCTCTGCTAAATCCTAAAGAATTGTCACATGATCATCAAGCCACGCCCACAAAATAAGCCATGCTCACAGAACCAGTAGTAAAAAAATTTAGAAGCCACACCTGTATACCAGCATTTCTTTGTAAAGAGGGCCCTTAGATTTGGGATAGAAGAACGAAGACTTTTTTTCTTGGGACTTACCACACATGGTAGAAATGTTGGGGCTGCAGAAATCTGGGACTTTGTACATTTTGGTCATTAAGCAGCAACAAATGGCTATGTTATCATACTTCTTCAATTCAGCAACATATGGACAGATTAAGTATTTTCATTTGAATTCCTGCACTGAGCAGTGATTAGAGCCAATGGTTTAATGGGCTCTTTTCTACTCTAGGATTCTATGATTGATTCCTTATTTTCACATTTTGGTCTTTTTTTTTTTTTGCAACAGCTAATACAGGGGAAACAGTCAGGACTATTGAATTTTTATGCTTGCTTAAAATGTTATTTTCTTATTTAAAGCTATGAGACTATGGCTCAGAAACAACAACAACCTACCATCATATTTTGATGTGTAGTGCCTTGCTAAGCTCGGCAAACGAGTGTTTTTTTAAAAAAAAACAAAAATCAAGATTTTAGATTGCCATCAATATGCCAGGATTAAACACCAAGTGGATTATTTATTGTTCATTTTGGAAAGCAAGCCTCTTTTGCTACTCACAGGGATAGCAAAATAAGCCTTGGGAGTCCTATGGTGAGATGCATTCGGGGACCCTTTGGAGAAACTCGGGAATTTGAAGCAGAAACCTCTCACTTTCTCACTCTTCGGCATCTTTTAATTTCTTCTCAGATTTCCACACACAAAGATGCAGACACACAGAGCAAAGCCAGATTGCAGTCACAACATGGTCTGCTTAGTTAAGAGTATTGGGGTGTGACTGCAGGCATCTTCTAGCGTTAGAGAGCAGCAGTAACCTGATGAGAGCATTTTGGAGACCTTTTGTGTCCTGTTGTCCATTCTGTCCACAGATTCCCCCAGGTCTGTTCTGATTGGGGCCACTTCTGAAATATCTCCACCTATCTTCTTGACTCATCCTAGTCCTGCAACCTGCAACTTCCCATTCCAGGGGTGAAATCCAGCAGGTTCTGACAGGTTCTGGAGAACCGGTAGCAGAAATTTTGAGTAGTTCAGAGA
>JANHZT010005555.1:133936-150007 GCA_032468215.1 Stegonotus admiraltiensis
TATGGTTGGCTGTTCACCGCCCTGAGTCCTTCGGGAGAAGGGCGGTATATAAATCGAATAAACTATAACTATAACTATAACTATAATTTAATTACTCTCTGTATATTGAATCATTTCCCTTTCTGTCACTTTAAAAAATGTTATTTGGCAGCAGTGTTAAACTCTTTCAAACAATATACATGTTAGAAATTTAGAAGTCTTCTATGCTTTCTCATAATTGTAAAAATATATTCTGATAGGGCAACTTTTCTGTTTTTGCTAAGCTGCTCCTACTGTACCTTAAGAGGAAAAAAACCTC
Organism: Stegonotus admiraltiensis; assembly: GCA_032468215.1. Lineage (NCBI taxonomy): Eukaryota > Metazoa > Chordata > Lepidosauria > Squamata > Colubridae > Stegonotus > Stegonotus admiraltiensis. The sequence goes on from JANHZT010005555.1 coordinate 134,235, forward strand.
TGTACATCCCCAAATATAAGCTTTTCAACTTCACATGTCCCCATGATGGAGACTGATTTAGCACTGATATATTCTAATTTATCTTAATGTTATCTCAAACTAATTTGCAAACATAAAATAATTTTTAAAATTCTGCAATTAAATTATACTACTTCCCAAAGAAGTATTAAGATGTAATTCAAAGATCAAATGGAAGTATGATCTGTAATAAAAAGCATAATTCAATTTAATTTACTATTATCTGTAGTTAAACAAAAAAGGCCTTTTATATAAAATATAGATCATACATAAACATTCTTCTTTTTGAAAAGATTGGATTTAAAATATTTATTTAGCACTAATTGGTATTCAGTCTTCCCAAAGGAAGTTGATAGCACAGCATATTTTTAACACTCCATTTTAAAGATATCCAGAAGGAAGACACTGTATTAATATGCAATTATATACTGAAAGTTGGATGAATGCCTGAACTTGGTAGCCACACTTTTAACTGTGTAAAGCATTTGGTCTAGCTTGCAAGCTATGCGTCAGTTCTGTCTGTCAAATAACAATCAAGTATCTTTAGAAATAATTCTTCACAAACAAGAAAAAATTATCACCATCAAGGCATGAGGCAAAGGAAGGGAGAGGTCACTTGACAACCTGCAGCCTTCATGATAAATATACATATCTTACATATGAATAATTACATATTAATTAATTCTAACCACCTTCCCTCTTCCACTATATTTCCCCCATTTAAAGCAAAACAAGAGCTCTCTAACCAACTCTGGACTACTCTGCATGATTGTTACACATCAGTAACCATACTGCATTACTATTTAGATAGTTGTAACTCAGTCACCTACTCCTCTGTTTATAACATATATTATAATAATATGGACCATCTTATTGATTTAGGACTCACTTTTCTAATACGTATTCAGGGCAGCTAATAATAATTTTAAAAAACCCACTTTCCTCAAAAGAAAAAATATTTTAAAGAGAGCTAGACATTTTACAGACTCTGTCTTTGTTCTTGTTGTTTTGGGATAGGTCCATTGGCTCAAAATTTGTAATTTTGCAATATTGCTAGAACAGCTCATTTATTGGCTCATTCTTTGGCTAAAAATACTGAAAAACAGGAAGAAGTGTTTCTTTCAAAATCAGCCAAATAGTGAATGATAATTTGGCTTCTAAAAAGACTTTAAATGTGTTTTTTAAAATGAAAAACGGGAGTCTAAAGAGACTATCTTCTCCAAAAGATTATCTTCCTGAAGACAGTCTAGAAGGCCAAAGGATACCCCTGTTCCATTTAATTAAAGCATCCACTGTGTAAATTAACAATAACTTGAATTACATACTAATATCGGGATGAGCCAACTGAAATTACGGTAAGAAATGTCCATATTAATTTGCACCCAGCACATTTCCATTTAATCCTTCTATCCAGGACAAAGCAAGCACACTGGGATTAGATTTATAATAATCAACTTCTAAGATGTCTTTCAAAGCAATTTTTCTGATCTATACCCAATATTTTGATTCCTGTAATATTTGTTTCTGTTAAATTTCATTATTATGTTCTGCCAATTTTCTATCAACGTTTTCATTTTATTTGTTAATTAAATTATTTACTATCTTACATAAATAAATACATCCCCCCTCTTAAAAAAAGAATAATTTTATTGTCACTTTAAATGTACACTAATTAGCATACATTTAAATGAAATTTTATTGCATACAGCTCTCAAATGGTCACCACTTCTAATATACACTACATGAACATGACAAAATAAATGAATGATTGAATAAACAAACAAACAAACAAACAAATAAATAAAAAACTAACCACATAACCACATGTATTATATGACACAGAGAAACAACACAGTCTAGTTCAGATGTATACGTGGACATGGCAAGAAAAACGAATCTTGAGAGTTTACCAGACTATGGCATAAGGAACAAAGAAAATCTTCTTAGCTATACTCACCACTCTCTGTATGGACTTTCTATCTGAGGCACTGCTGCCACCAAACCAAAAAGTGATACAGTTTGTTAAAATGCTAACAATTGTGCCTCTGTAAAAAGTGGCCAGGACAGAAGGAGAAATATGTACTCTCCTTATTTGGAGAGTATAAATAATAAATAAATGGAGATGCTAGTTTGCACATTTCACTAAGGATGACATGTGGAGAGACAAGTTCAGATTGTTAGTTATCTTCACCCTCAGATACTTAATACTGTTGACCACCTCTACAGCTGCATCCTTGATACTGAGGGGAAGATGCTGGCTCTTTCTAAAAATCTACAATGACCTTCTTTGTTTTATTAAAATTTAGAACCAGGTTACTTTTATTGCACCAGTCTACCAGACCCCGACCTCTTCCCTATAAACATCTTCATTTTCATCCCGGATAAGACCCACCACCATTGTGTCATCCGCATACTTCACAATACAATTCATAGCAGATTTGGCACAGCAGTTGTTGGTCATCAAGGCGAACAGGAGTGGACTCAAGACACAACCCTGTGGGGAATCCGTACTCAAGGAGATGGAGTTGGAAACTTTTTTTTCAACTTGCACAAACTGGGGCCTATCAATAAGGACATCCAGTATCCAGTCACATAAAGGAGTATTAAAATAGGCCCAGTTTGTTTACCAGATGCTGAGGAATGATTGTGCTAAATGCAGAACTAACACATCCACATTAGCTTACAAAAGTACAACATGAAGATTATTTAATAAATAGCACTAAATATCAAAAATTGTTAACTGGCAAAAAGGGGGCAAAAATAATATGAAAAACAGAGATAAAAGAGAGGATGAGTTAATAACAATCTCCATTATGTATAAGTATCTATTTATCTATATATTAAAAGGCAAACAACTTTTCAGAATTATTGGAAACAATATGGTGGGGGACAGACCCCCAAAGGAATGGCCTTTTGTTTGTTTGTTTGTTGGTTGGTTGGTTGGTTGGTTGGTTGGTTGGTTCAATTTATATGCCGCCCTTCTCCGGAAACTCAGGCCGGCTTACAATGCGTTAAGCAATAGCCTTCATACTTTTGTATATACCTGCTTAGTAGGGCTTTCGGGGCCCCCTAAGCGGTGTTCTTTTTACACAAAGTCAGCTTATTGCCCCCAACAATCCGGGTCCTCATTTTACTTACCTCGAAAGGATGGAGTAATTGCAGGCCGCTGGCTTTACTTTAACAGCACTTTAGCCACTGTGCCACCAAGGCTCCAAGTTATTCTCACTTTAGCCTTGTAATGTATATAATAGTAATGAAACAAACATGAAAAGTAGGACATCAGCTGATCTTTCCTCTCTTCTGCCCCATGAAGGAAATTATTTATTGATGGACAGCATCCAGCTTCAGAAAGTTGTGGATGAAATTTTCCAAAGAGCTGCATTTTTTTAATGTGGCCTACAGAAAAAATTATTAAACACATAAAAAAGTATTACCTGATTTGAATTATTTTCATTAAAATGAAATAAAGCACATTTTATTTTTGTTCTAATATCTCAAATCAACAGAACACATTGACCTATAAAGTGGTCTAGTGCCTCATCAAAGAAACACTCAACATTCATCTGTCTGAAATGCTTTAGCAGATTCTGCACTAAACAGAGATTGAACTAGGTGGCATTTATCATCCTTTCTAACTGGGTGATTCTACGATGGTTAATACCAAATAACAACACATCTACATGTTCCCTACCTTTAGCTGAAGAATCCCTATGTCTCCATCCAAAAGGACATATGCGCCTTCTCATAGCTGAAACCTTTTCTGAAAAATTTGGAGTGAAGTTTTCCATCTTGCCACATAGAATATTTGCTCTCTTCAAGCTCAGTGGCTGTTGATGGACCTGACAGCATCATATTCAGCTAGCAGCAATCCGCGGTCATGTCAGCCCATATAAGGAAAAGTCTCTGTTTCATACAAGATACGAAGAACTGTATAAACTGCTTGCACCATCCCAGTGGTGAAATCCAAATTTTTTTACTACCTATTCTGTGGCATGGCTTGGTAGGCATGGCTTGGTGGGCATGGCAAGGGAAGGATACTGCAAAATCTTCATTCCCACCCCACTCCAGGGGAAGGATACTGCAAAATCCCCTTTCCCTCACCACTCTGGGGCCAGCCAGAGGTGATATTTGCTGGTTCTCTGAATTACTCAAAATTTCCGCTACCGGTTCGCCAAACTGCTCAAAGTTTCCGCTACCATTTCTCCAGAACCTGTCAGAACCTGCCGGATTTCATCCCTGCACCATCCCCATCTCATATTTTGGTAAAAATGGGGATGAGAAGCTTACACAAACTGCAATGCAAATTGCAGAAGACCATGCTAGGAGCTCTGAGTGATAGCCTTTATTCAACTAAACTGGCTAAGGAATCACCCAAAACATCAGCCTCATCTAACCCAGCCAAGAATACAGGTAGTTCTTGACTTACGACCACAGTTGAGCCCAAAATTTCTGCTGTTCAGTAAGACATTTGTTAACTGAGTTTTGCCCCATTTTACAACCTTTCTTGCCACAATTGTTAAGTGAATCGCTGCAGTTCTTAAGTTAGGAACACGGTTGTTGTTAAGTGAATCTGGCTTCCCCACTGACTTTTCTTGTCAGAAGGTCGCAAAAGGGCATCATGTCACACACACACACACACACACACACACACACACACACACACACACGGGGATGCTACAATGGTCATAAGTATGAACCAGTCACCAGGCATCTGAATTTTGATTGTGTGACTATGGGGAGTCTGCAAAGGTTATAACTGTGGAAAACTGTCATAAGTCCCCTTTTTCAGTGCCGTTGTAACTTTGAACAGTCACTAAATGAACTGTTGTAAGTCAAGGACTACCTGTACTACCCATTCTTACTAGGCTGGTAGATTTTCTGATGTTGTGGCTGATTTTATCCATTTCACCATTGCAGTTAGAGATACCCTTCTAATTAAATAAAATTCATTCCAAAATGCCTCATGCATGCTGTATTTGCTCTTTCCTCCAGGTAGTATCAAAACTTAACACATTCTAATCAACAAAGGAACTTGTGTTTATATCTAACAAAGGAGGAAGATCCATATTCACTTCCAAAGAGACTGATACGTAATACACTTTTTCCTCCAAATAAAGGATGAAAAGTGGGAAAACTCAGCACACTGTGAGAGAAACACCACATAACCCCAAGGGAAAGCCTTCTCTACTACAGCACCTTCCTTCTAGGATGGAATCCCCACTCCCACCCTGAGATCTGTATGGCTCCCATCCCATTCTGTTCCGGAAGGCATTGAAAACTTGGGTAGGATGGTAATGAGCCCCTGTGAGACTTCGTTTTGTTTGCTAGGGTTTTTCTTTTTTCTGAACACATGCCTCTCCTATCTTTTATTTTATTGTTTTAGCTTTTGATAGCAAAAGCTCCCAGAGTCACTGAAAGTCTATGCAAATAAAATGACAAATGTTACACCAAAATCACCATTAAGCCACAAATTCGATGAAAGAAGCACACATTTTCCACTCACATTACAATCAGCAGACAATCAAGTTTTATATTAAAGGTCTGACTAAGTAATAGGTATCTATGCCTGCTAAAGGAAGGATGACAGGCATCAAGCTAGCTTGATTTTCTTTGGCAAACTGGAAGTAGCCACCAACTAGGTCATTTGCAACATTTCTGCCTAACTCCTGGGCAGATTTGATAAGGGAAAGTGGAAAAGAATTGCAGGCTGATCGCTGAGCAGTGGCTCAATGGCTAAGATGCTGAGCTTGTCAATAGAAAGGTCAGCAGTTCAGCAGTTCGAATCCCTAGTGCCGCGTAACGGGGTGAGCTCCCGTTACTTGTCCCGGCTTCTGCCAACCTAGCAGTTCGAAAGCATGTAAAAAATGCAAGTAAAAAAATAGGAACCACCTTTGGTGGGAAGGTAACAGCATTCCGTGCACCTTTGGCATTGAGTCATGCCGGCCACATGACCACGGAGACGTCTTTAGACAGTGCTGGCTCTTTGGCTTTGAAACAGAGATGAGCACTGCCCCCTAGAGTCAGGAATGATTAGCATATATGTGCGAAGGGAACCTTTACCTTTACCAGCAGTCCATATACAGTACAGCATTCTGGACTATATGAGGTTTTTAAAAACTGTTTAAAACCAATCATAAACAGAGTAAGTTTACAGTACTGAGAAACAGTATGTGCCACCATGAGTAATTCTTGATATCTTCAGGAAATGGGTGCACCTTAGCTATGGAAATACATCATTCATATCTGGTGGAAATTAGGACAACAAACCCATCTTCAAGGGAAGTGCAGGATTTTCTTAAAATTGGCTTCTTTTAGCCTACTAAGCTAAATGAGCTGCGGTGGTGCAGTAGTTAGAATGCAGTACTGCAGGCTACTTCTGCTGACTGCTGGCTGCTTGCAATTTGGTAGTTCAAATCTTACCAGGCTCAAGGTTGACTCCGCCTTCCATCCTTATAGATGGGTAAAATGAGAACCCAGATTGTTGGGGGCAATATGCTGACTCTGTAAACTGCTTCTGTAAAGCACTGTGAAGCAGTATATAAGTCTAAGAGCTCTTGCTCTTGCTCCTACCTGTTTTCTACCTTTACATTTATATAATAATTCACAGTGGAAAAACATTCTTCATAATGTTATTAGATCTGTCTACTTTATCTTTGTCAATTCTATGTTGTTCAATCACCATCATTGCCTGATAGAAAGTTAAAATATAGTGGTTTGTGGTCTTTTTTAAAAAACGGGAATGCTTTGTAATAAATGTCCAAGACTGAAAAGGATAACTAAAAACACAAAATTTAGACTACCTAACAACTGTAAGGAGGTCTGGACATGGGGAGGAAAGACCTGTGTCCTAATTTTTTTCACCATCCAGAGACAAAGCTTGGCTTGAGAGAGACAACAGCATGGCAGAGACCAACTGTGTCTATTTCAGATTGGGCATGGTCAAAAATGCCTCTGCTTTTTGTTTGACTAGTTTCCTTGGCTCTGTGGATTCCTAAGTAAATCTAGCGTCACCGGCAATCAAATGTTTAAGCAAAACATGACAAGAGTTTTGACAGCCCTCATAACACTTTGAGGTATTTTTAGCATATTTCTGAGTTGTATTAGCTTAACCTGTAATAGAATATAAATGAGCCCATATGGCAGAGATGTAATTATGTTGCATGTGAAAAATCCCTTTGGTAGGGTTTTTGTGGGGGGGAGGAAAGGGGGGAGAATTCCCTACATGTGCCTTCTGGAAGACGCAATATACACATGATTGCTTACTTATTTGCATCAAGAAAAAGAATACAATGCTAACAACACAGTAATGAAAAGGGCAAGCAGGCACATAGAGATCCTTGGGGGTGCTGCTACTTATAACTGACATCCAGTTAAGAACAGAGAAATTTGTCTCCGTAGGGACAAATGATGAAGTAATCTTTGATTATGCAGGCATACTAATCATGAGTCTTAATTATTATTACTGCAAGTGAATGAACTACAAATCTCCAGGGAACATCTCTGTCACAGATACTTTGCTGGCATAAGCTGAAAAGAAAAAGAAAAAGAAGAAAGAATATTTTTCCAACGATCATTTTCATTCCAACCTGATAGTTAGCTGAAGTTTCTCTCTCTACCAGCCATGAAACATTAAATATAGATTAGAAACAGGGAAATGTTGAAAGTTGAAATTCACCGGAGGTGCACACCCTACATACTTGAGAGAAAGCCCCAAATGTTGTAGCAACATGACGGAAACTTTCCAAGCTGAAAATACAGCCACAACAGAAGGGAAGGTGGATGTTTAGAATTCCACCAGTCTTCTGTTTAGCTTTCTTCCAAGACCCTAATTCATCTCAAAGTTCTAAAGCTTGTTATTGGCAGATGTTAGAAAGTACCCACTGAAAGAACAAATGATTGTACCGAGGGGAGGAAAAAAAGGAAAACAAGTTTTTCCCCCTCCCAATGACTTAGACTGTAACGAGACTTCAGATTTAGGTGTTAAAAATATTTTTCTTTCTTTTATACTCTAGGGAATGCAATAAAACCCTGATGTATGTTCAATGTGTTTGTAGCTATACAGACATGTACATTCCTACTCTTATGTAAATGCATATATTCATATGCACACAAGTGTTTGTAAGCTGACCATTTCCACAATATTAATAAAGGAGAAAACATTTTACATTGAGAACAAAGGATGGAATGCCTTCAGTTAGAATTTACGGGTGCTAAATTTATGTACATATAAAATATAGAATTGTTACAGGAAATATTATGCAACCTATGTATAACATCAAGGATCTCCGTATCTGTTAATAGTTAATAGGCTATTATTACTATTCTCTTTTATTCATTAAAAAATGAAACTCAGTCAACTGGACATTTAAAAATGTGTCACAATTACCATTGACTGGTGCTAATGGTTGATACAGGTTGCTGCCAGCGTCCTAGGTATCAGCCAAGTACCTTCTTAAAATATATGATGTTCCGAGTAGCGCAGTTGTTTGCAGTTCCGCTGGTGTTATTGCAGGAAGCTGCAATTTCTTGAAGTGTTTTGGGAAATTCTTGGACATGGTACCAAGTGCCCCAATGATAATGGGTATCACTGTGACATGTTTCATCCATAGCAGTGTAGTTTCTATGGCCAGGTCGCGATATTTCATGATTTTTTTCCAGTTCTTTTTCTTCGACTCCTGGTACCGCGATGTCAATAAATTGTACGTTTTGGTTTTTGACAACTGTGATATCTGGTGTGTTGTGTTCCAAGTAACGAATTCTGTATTCGAAAGTCCCACAAGATCTTCACCTTCTCATTTTCTATAACCTTTTCCTCTTATGTTCCCATGACTTTTTGGATACAGGTGAGTCGTATTTTTTATATAATGACCAGTGGATTAATTTAGCAACTTGGTCATATCTAGCTTTGTAATCAGTTTGTGCAATTTTGCTACATTCACATATTAAATGTGAAACATTTTCAACTTTGTTTTGAAAAGTTGTTTGTTGTTGTTGTTGTTGTTGTTGTTGTTATTATTATGATTATTATTATTATTTGGGGTGGGTCATATATTTAAGCTGGACTCAATTACAGAGGATGCCTTTAAAGTAAATAGGCATGTTTTCCCTGGCCATCTCCTAAGCAGAAGACTATTCTTTACAAAACAGGATACATGACCTATATTTACATTAAAATTCTGCTTTAAATTATTCATGTGGCTCATGAAAATGAGCAAATGACCCCCATCAGGTTGGATCGGGTGACATGGAGATTTCACAGTTGCTTTCACATACAAAGAAAATATAGTTTCAAATTTATTTATTTATTTATTCATTCATTCATTCATTCATTCATTCATTCATTCATTCATTCTTTTATTTATTTATGTGTCTTATATGTCGTCCTTCTCCCAAAGGACTCAGGGTGGCTTACAAAGGTTAAAAAGAACACAATATGACAATTTAAAATGAAATTTAAAAATCCATTTAAAATCAACTAAAAATATCCCAGTGTAAAAAAACCCCAGCGGTTCAGCACATTTGATGGAAGAGCCACGTCTTCAGTTCGTGGCAGAAGGTGAGATTCCTCTCCTGTGTTTCAGATAGCAGCAAAATAAAGGAGTATACCTGTAAGTTTTGGATTTAGAAATACACTAGGTCACTCTGGCTATCTGCTTGCAGGCATTTTGGATTACTACCAGCTGCAGCTACAGTCAGGAGTGATCAGCATGGCAATTGAGAAAATGCTTACCCAGTTTAGGAATTTCAATGCATGTTGAAATTTGAAGTGTGGTAGTTTCCATGTCTGTGTCACGATACTTACCTTCTAGTGCTACTCCTCCACAGATCCTGCATTTAGGAATTGTATGGTATCCTTAGCATGTATTGCATGTAGCAACTATTCTGTGCAAAAATACAAGATTTGCTAATGCAGAGCATATAATTTGTAATGAGCCAAATATTACCTTTTTAGCTATATGCTTGGCACTGGTTCAGTGCTTCTGTTCCCTGGAACACCAATGCAAGCTAATTGTTATTTCACTTTGTGATACATTATTTGGGGGCAGGGGGAAGCAATGTCTGATATAAGAATAGGAAGACATTAGAGAAAAATGTTGTTCTTTTAGTACAGTATGAAGTCTTGTTTGGTTGTTTAAGCAGTGAAGCAAATAATTAATTGCACTGAGATTAACTCTTTTTGTATTTTGCATGGATGTATTTTGCACTCTTTGAAATTTATCTCACAAATAAAACTTGAATAATCCATTTCTTATTATCAATGTAGTAAGCAGTCTATTTGCATCAACAGTCTAGAAATATTCCTAAACTTCTTGAACATTTTCCCACCAAAAACTTCTTTCTGCATTCATTCATTTTCCGTCATACTATACAGTTGTTCTAATTGTGCCTCCTGTTTCCTATTAACTCAATAAGGCACTTACTTGAAATGAAAAGGAAAACAACCTCTTTAACATGGGAAACAAAGCTGGCTATATTACATCTTGCAAAAGCTGATGAAGGAGAATTAACCCTAGAAGGAGCATTTATCCCGGGTAAATCTATTGGATGCAACATACTGAAAAATGCTACGATTTGTGGTGCCATGATAATCTGTTTTTAGGTCTGCCATGATACCCATGCGCATTAAAAATCTAGCTATAGAAAAGATGAAGAAAATGCTTTCATTGAACACAGAACACAAGACCAGGAAGAAAACAAATTTTGAGTGCTTCAAAACAAGGTCTAAAACTTACAAATTGTTAGCGTATTTGGATTACAAAATTTGTCACCCTAGCCACAACTCCCTTCCCCCCATTGTTTCAATTATCTTATTCCCTGGAAATAAATAACTTTCTACAGTGAATTTCCAGTGAATATAATCTTAACATTAAATAATGGAAGCTTGTATACCTACAGACTGAAAAGTTGGAGGTCTCCATCCTTCTTCTTCACAAGTGTTTTCAGTCTTCTTCCTTGCCTTGCTTTGTTGCTTAATAGCTACTGGTATCACTACCTTTCTTTTAGATGCATGTCCAACCTTCTCCTTGACCTTGACAAGTGAGAGTTGTAGGGGACTCATTGTCTACTCTTAGTGGTGGGGAGAGGGGGTAGGGGAGGAAAATATAGAAATGAACTATATCTATAGTATCATCTCCTCGTTCTGTGCACTAAGTGAGGAAAATCAGCTCTGCCCCTTCTGTGGAGATACAATACAGTCATCATCTGACAAGTTATAAGTAGAAGATTTTATAAAAAGAGAGAAAGAATGTGAAAAAAATTCTTTTTGACTTTAAGTAGCCATATGCAAAGCATTTAGTGGTGGCAGAGATAAAATATATAATTTTTCTAATCACAAAGACTAAATATAAGGCTCTGGACTGAGTTGTGTAGTACTGCCCCAAATTTAGATAGATTGTTTTGTAAAGTTGTTCCAATTTGTGTAACAACACACAGTTTACTTAGCATGTACTAAGAATATAAATTCTAGAAGACACAACACAAATAATACAGAGATTAAATTTAACATAATTCTTGCTCAATCTAGAGATTAGACTAGCCCTGGACCATATGTTATTACTGTATCAATTTATCACTGGAAAACCCCTTTTCCTGAAAATCCCAGTTTAAATTGAAAGCTGAGGAGAGAGAATAAATCCCTTTCTTTCCAGTCTTCCATTCAGCACTAGTGCCTGATTTTGAAAGAAGTCTTTTTATCACTGACGGAAATGAAAGGGTCTTTGCTACAGGTTAGTCAGAAAACCAGCTGCACCAGGACTATTGTAATGCTATTGTTGTAGAGTGCAATAACAGAATCTTGGAAGCCTAGTGGAGATTCTGACTCTCCTCCCTTACATCAAGAGAAGGGCAATCTTGAGTTTCTTCCTCACTTGCCCTCATTTTTGGAGCCAAGCTAGTGTTTACCAAATCACTGTTGAATATCTTCTTCAACCCATCTCCATACTTCTACATACTGACTTCCCCAACAGAATACTATAACAAAGATGAGCTTTTCCTAAATGTATCCATGAGTGGTATTCTGAATTCTGCCATGATTATTACAGTGTCATATTATAGGTTATTGAACCTCTGCTGAAGTGATTTTGCAACAGGCAAAATCACTTCAGGAGTGTTGAAGTGTATTCAGTTGTTGTCTTCCACAATGCATATAATATAGCTTTCCAAGCCAAGCAAGCAATCCTAAAAGAAGTCAGTTTAACACCATTCTAATGGATGAGTTAGAAGGAGGGTGTCTCCTCTGTTAAATCAAGTTCTAAAAAACTTGAGTTTTCCTTAGAGTGAACAATCAAAAGAGCATGCATCATGCAGGTCAGTGAGAGATGCTCTTTAAATGGGGAATCATAACTACAACCTATAAGACTAGATTCTACATTAGAATCTTAAGTCAATGGGCAGTTAATTAATTAGTGTAACTTACATAACAGTACTAATGCAAATCTGTTTGGCGTGCTCTGATAGAAAATATCACTCTGAGTATGTTGGTGGTTTTAGTAGAAAGCCAGGCAATGACCTATATCTCATGTTTATTTTACTTCTAAATGCGAGAAAAAAATATTTCACATCAAATCTTTATAAATGAAACATTTGAACCACTGATGAATGAAACATAATCCATGGGCCAGAGCTTCGTAATTCTCTGCTTTTTAAAAATAAATAAATAAATAAACAGCACAGCATAGGTTTGATAGACTTAACAACCCAATCTTACTAACCTTTAAACAAACAAACAAACAATAAGGAAGGGGCTGAAAATTCTGCCTGCAAGTCTAGCAGATTAATATCCTTATATTCCCCATAAACATCTTGCCTCCCTTGTTGACAAAAATATTGATTAAAAAGTCTTCAATTTTAAATTATTCTATTGTTTTAATTTGGGTTTTTAAAGTATTGGCCAATGTGATTTAATTCATTTTAATTGTTTTTAAGTTTTGTATTGTTATGTTTTACTTGATGGCTGTTCACCGCCTTGAGTCCTTCGGGAGAAGGGCGGTATAAATAAATAAAAAGTGTAGCGTTAACCAATATTTTCAAGCAAATTACCTATCCTTAATTTAAACAATGCTGTAGGATATCTTTTATGATCAGGAAATACTCATTAAAAAATCATAAGGGGTTTACCGTCAGATAAAATAACTGGTTCACATAAAACAAGATTATTTTTGTACATTAACTGATTGGTATAATAGTAATCATTAGAAAGATGGTAGCCAGAAAGAACCCTTTACACTACCACCAAAGAGGTACAAGAGAATAATTGTAGCTCAGGGTTGAACTGTGTGGTCCTTGGTACACTCTGAGGCTGGTGGTTTTCTTGCAGATGCTATATTACCAAACTAGGTAACATCATCAGGAGCAATTCAATGGACTTTGCAAGCCTTAGCATCATTTTGTTATAAAGAAAAATGGAATGAATCAATGAATCAATGAATCAATGAATCAATGAATGGAGTGTTTTATTGCAGTCAGTTACCAGTACATGAAGAAAAAAAAATTACATTATTGTAAATATAATTGGTCTTCATCATCAATATTCCAAATTGGAAAACAAATAGTTCACACTTAAATCAAAGAATTTAAATATCTAAGAGTGTCTGTTCAATCATCTACTATGTTTAGAAAAAAAAGCAACACAGAATAAATCTGAACTAAAGCAGAAAGAGCTTCCATTGCCATAACTGTGGCAATAATTTTGTCCTTGTGGCAGAAATTCAGAGCCAAGATATAGAATCTTCTACTTTATAGAGTTCAACTTTGCATTTCTAAAGAAAAAAGAACATTAGAAGCAACTCAATCCACATTCTACTAAGTAGTGATGCTTCAAATTCTTTATTGTATGCCAACTCTTCTTTGGTTGGAATTTGGCATTGCCTCTGTAGACGTTTGCTTGATAAACTATCAGCCAAAATACTGGTGAAAGTGATCCTCCTTAGATGGTTTGTTGATTAGTTATCTTCTTCTTGGAATAATACTAATATGGTGACATAGCAGTTCAATTTTTGGCACAGTTAAGGTGCTAGTAAAGCATCCTAGAATTAAGTAGCAAATCTTTGATCTGGATTTGCAGAGATATAGGACCAGAACTTTTTATTACTGCAGTAATAAAGGTTCTGTGGTAAACTTTTCTCTTTACCTAATTACTTCTATAATATCCTTTCTGTCCTGCAGAAAATGACATTTCTATACCTTGGTATCTATGGTCTTGGAGGAAACGTTCAGGAATATGTCACCACAAGACTGTCTCTGTTATCTCTCGTGTATTGTGTGATCAAGATAGCTTTGTATGTGCCGATATGCCACCATCTTAATCATCAAGAGCATTCTGAATTAATTTCTTGATTGTGTTAGGCTGATAATGAAAATGTTCTGCTTTTGTAAGCAAACAAATTATTCTGCTGGATTTTCTTATGACAATCGTAATCAAGAAAATGAATGCATTTAATTTTCAAATTAGTTCTTGATTTGGATTTAGTTTTGGCAACACCTGTTGGCAAATTTATCTCTTTCCAAACTATTTGGTAATTCTATTCACGATCTCAGTCTTCCTCACTGGTTTTTTATTTATTTCACTCTATTACATTTGATATTTTGATCCTGAATAGTAAATAAAATAGATTAAACAGAAATAAATGTAATATTTAATTATGTGAAGAAATCAGAACATTTTGTGTCCGTTGATCAATCCAAAGAGACAACATCATTAAAAATGTTGATTTTTGAAAGAAAGATACTAATTATCTATAATTATCTAAATATTTAAATAACTTATATCATGTTTTGTGCTACTTCAAGAATAAATATTTTTCAGACTCACCTTGAAATAAAAGAGTTTTCTGATCATTAAAGTAGTATTTACACAATGGTCAGTTGTAGGCATAAAACCTTTCTAGTTTCCAAGGACAAAATGTTATAGATTTCTTCTCCTTTCTAATCTCAAATAATTCCATAAAGAGCTATTTTATCAGTAATTTGTCAGTCAAACAGTATTTGACTCTGAACAACTGAATAATCTTTATTGGCTTATCATATACTGATTATTATTAACTCAAAATCGGTTACTCATAGGACGGTATAAGTGAGTGATCATCTAAAGAAATCAAGTGTTTTGGTATGAGAAGGTGGTTTTGTAGGTATGCTTAATATAGCATAATTCTATTTAATCTCTTTTAGCAAGGTGATGTTGATCAAAGCAACTTGCCATAGTAATATATTTGAGATATAAACATATATGTGTTTTATTGTAGGTTTGAGAGGAAACCACTGTCACCTATCTCCACCATCTCCATGTCAGATACACTAACAACAGCCAAGCCTCCTATAACTGGCCCCATCCTTTTGGGGGAGCCATCTCTGGTGATAAAGAAGATAATGTGCATGGTCTATTTCACAAACAAAAACCTGGAAAGGCACCAGGTCCAGACAAGATAACTCTTCCTTGTTTGAAAGCTTGTGTTGACCAATTGACCCCCATATTCACCCACATCTTTAATAAATCACTAGAGATGTGCTATGTTCCTTTTTGCTTCAAACATTCTACTATCATCCCAGAGCCAAAAAACCCTTCCATCAAGGAACTGAATTACTACAGATCGGTTGCTCTGATATCTGTAGTTATGAAAACATTTGAAAGGCTAGTGCTGTCCCACTTAAAAATCATCATGGATCCGCTCTTGCAATTTGTCTACTGAATAATAATAATAATAATAATAATAATAATAATAATAATTTTATTTATATACCGCCCTTCTCCCGAAGGACTC
>JANHZT010005555.1:150107-164625 GCA_032468215.1 Stegonotus admiraltiensis
CAAGGAGCTGCTGATACAGTTCTACAGAGGAATTATTGAGTCTGTCATCTGCACCTCTATAACTGTCTGGTTTGGCATGACAACCAATCAAGACAAACACAAACATACAGTAATTAGAACTGGAGAAAAAATAATTGCTACCAATATGCCTTCCATTAAGGACCTGTATATTACCCGAACCAGAAAGAGAGCTGTGAAAATATCTACAGACCCCTCGCATCCTGGACATAAACTGTTTCAATTTTTACCCTCAAAACGAGGCTATAGGGCACTGCACATCAGAACAAATAGACAGAAGGACAGTTGCTCCCCCCCCCCATGCCATCACTCTGCTAAATAACTGATTCCCACAACACTGTAAAACTATCTAGAAAGGCAGTATTACCATTATTATTCTCATCATCTTCTTATCTTCTTATGACTATAATTTTGTAGCTTGTATCTTATGATTTATATTGATTATGTAGTATCCTAGTATGATTTATGTTGATTATTACTTAGTATCCATGATTATCACTAAGTGTTATATCTAATGTTTTATGATAAATGTATTTTACAACGACTATGATAATGATCTATCACTATTGTTATATGTACACTGAGAATCCAGGTCATAGTTGTCCCATGGTTGTCCCAAAGGTGTTTTTTCAGGAGGCAACTGGACTTTCTTGTTTTTTCTTTTGAAGATGTTTCACTTCTCATCCAAGAAGCTTCTTCAGCTCTACAGACTTTTATCGATACAATTTAAAAGGCTATACACCCCCTGGATGATGTGGGAGTAGGAATGGGTTTCTAGAGGAAAAATTGCAGACTACAGGAACCAGGAGCACTACTCAGGTGACTCTGATGAGGTGAGAACACAGATAAACCTCCAAGTGCATCCTCTAAAAGAATGCAGATTGCCAGCTGTCTGCAAGGAATATAAATCCTTCCATTCTCCACTATCCTATCAGAGCTGAAGAAGCTTTTTGGATGAGAAGTGAAAAGTCTTCAAGAGAAAAAAAACCAAGAAAATCCAGTTGCCTCCTGAAAAAGCACCTTTGGGATGTACACTGAGATCTTATGAACTGGAGACAAATTCCTTGTGTGTCTAATCACACTTGGCCAATAAAAAATTCTATAAAGATTGGTAAAATGCCCTATGCAATTTGTCTACTTAAACAACTTAGAATATATGGCTGCCTATCTCACATAATGATCCTAAGTGGTTCACAACAACCAATAAAATGGGTTAAAACTGAACAGCTTTTCCCATCAGGTACCAGATTAATTCGAACTTAAATTTCCTGACTCCAGCCCAATCCTATCTCAATGTTTGGGGGAAGAGCCAGACTTTCATGGCCTCCTGAAAGGTTAAAGGGCTAGTGGCCATTCAAATCTTTGGTGGGAGGCTACTGCAAAGGGCAGGGGCAGCTACAGAGAATGCACACTTCTGAGGCCTTATTAGATGACAAAATGTATGGAAAGGATCCTAGAGCATGTCCACCCTATGTGACATAAGTGGAATGGGTAGATGGGGGAAGACAATCCTGAAAAATAACGAGAGCCTCTGCCATGTAGAGTTTTAAAGATGATAGACAGACCTTTAATTACAAAAGCAATTGAAAGCCAGTGTAGTTCAGAAAACAGTGGGCAAACCATGGGGCACTCAGAACTGACCACACTATCACATTTGGGACCACTGCAGGTTCCAGATTATCTTCAAGTGAGCCCATGTAGAGCTCATTGTAGTAATTCATTTGGGATTGTTTTATCAATGTTCTTTCATCAGAAATGAGATGTATTTACAGGTATAAAAAGTTTTTAAAATCAATAAAAGTTTCCATTAAAAAACAATTTTGTATTTTTATCAGCAAGGACATCAGCAGAGTCTCCAGGAGTTAAACTTAGTTCAAGAAAGACCCTGTCTACCTTAATCCACTTGAGTATATTATATTTACATACACAAACATACACTTGTGCATTCATTCATGCACACACGCATAGAAACACACACTATTTATTAAGTTTGCAATAGAGAAATTCAAGAGCTTTCTCTGTCATAATATTGTAGAAATGTATATTCAGTAAAATTGAAGTCTAAGTTAAGACCTGACAGAAGGAAGTATATATAATATATAATTAAGGGTTTTACTGCTGAAAAATTAATTATGGATATTTGCCTAAAAGCAAAAAATAACAAGATAGATGTGATGAGTTAGTTACCAGTGGGTGTTAGGCAGCAACATTGCATCCATTAATGTTGCAAGGGTAATGGAGCAGGTTTCTGGCATTCCACCAGATACTGGGTGGCATGGATGCTGCACCAGACACCATGAATGACTTCATTCTCCATCATACACAATGACATAATTGGTGGTCTGCCACCAAAGTGTTTAATCGGAGCTCTAGGAAGGGTGCCAAGAACTGCAGTTATGTAATTATTTCCCATAACGCTTATGAACTGAGGCACATTATGAAATCCTAGTTGTCATAAAGCTATGTGACCTAGTTGTTATATAGAAATACCCTTGCTTTATGTCTTGTTGGATGATTCCCAAAGAATATTTGCCCAGAACAGTGAGATCTTGGATTCATGGTCCTTGGTTCTAACATGGAAGGTCCCTTTGAACATTCAAGCACCAGTAATCGATGTGACAACACTGACATCACCTTTATTGCTGATCATTTTTACAATGTATAGCACTATTTACAGAAAATTCCTCAAGGGTGATGCTATCCCATTAGCCTGATACCGGATAGCATTTTAAACTTTTGCATGCAAATATTCAACTATTGACACCTGTCATCTTTAACTAGATAGGATTGAACTACAGTGTGAATGTGACAATTTAAACTGATAAAACAATGGCTGTTCGAGCAACTAGACCAATGTTTTCCAACCTTCTGAAATGGCCTCCCAACTTTAGACTTCTCCAGATGGCATAGCCATTGCTGAGAATTCTGGGAATTGAAGTCTTCCCTCTTGGAAGCTGCCAACATTAGAAACATGGAACAAGGCAAGCCAAATCAACGGTCAATCCTATACACCCACTGGAATGTCTGGGAAACTGAATGGAATGATGCTTTCCTCCACTGATTGAATTTAGAAAAATATGTAACTCTGTTAATAAACTGCAGGCACTCCAAAAGAGTATGTGAAATCAGGGTTGCAAGCGAACCACACAATTGGTTAATCAAGATTTTGAGGAAAACATTCAGTTGCCAGATTGCTTCCAAGGTGTCTTAGCTATTGGGGTAGTGGGTGGCCTTAGAAATTAGATGGATTTAAAATCCATTGTTTGTTTGTTTTTTCTCTTTGCTTTCTCGTGAATACTTTTTTGTGCACATGATTCAAAAACATGAGCAGGAAGAATCTGAGAATTGCGAATATTACAAAGGAATGGAGGTATACAATTCTGCAGGCAAGACAAAGCAATTCCATTAAAAAGCTTGTCTGGAAGCACTGACTTTCATTGTGTCTTTTCATAAAACTCCTTTGCATAAAAATTTCACAGGAAAAAGATCTTCTAAAAATAGGTGAGCACCCCTAAATTTTGCAATTTAAAACCAATTGCAGTTAAGAACATTGGTATATGAATTATTTCCTCAGTTTTTGAGGGGAGGTCAGTGTTTTTACCACCATTCATACAATTTTTTTTTTCAAACATCAAATTACTTTGCACCCACTATCACTTTATTTGCAAGTAAATCTCTTTTTAAAAAATGAGGAAGATTGCTATTTTAATTCCAATGAAATATGGAAATGTGCAAAATCCAGGTAGATTGCTAGGATGGTAGCAAAGAGTTCTGGCAGTTTTTCTTTTTTCATAGAAACAAAGGCTACAACATCACATAGGAGGCTGGGTTCCCCTGACTGAAATGCATGGGATTTGCAATAGGCAGTGGTGTGAGGTTTATATATTCTTTGCTAGAAAATTATTGCATTGTGATACAATTCTGTCATGCATCCACTCAAGAATAATTCCACTGAATTCAATTAAATTTACCCAAGGTATGAAACTGCAGCCACAAACAATGTTACAAACGAACCTTGATTTCCCAGGAAGACTAGTAAGGTATTAAATGTTCCTCTTCCTAGTAAATGCAATCTCACTGAAGATTGTAAAATTATTACTCATTTATTTTTATCCCTTTATTATTTTTACAAATAACTCAAGGAGGCAAATATATCCAACACACCTCCCTCTTCTTATTTTCCTACAATAACGCTGTGAGGTGAGGTGAGCTGAGAGAGAGTGACTGGCCCAAAGTTCCCGAGTTGGCTTTTGTGGCTAAGGTAGGACTTGAACTCACATTCTTTTGCTTTCTAGCCTAGTGCCTTAATCACTAGACCAAACTGGCTAAAAATATAAAAGATAAAGCTAAAAATAGTTTTTATCCTTAACAGTACTGCTGTGGTGGGATGAGAAATTAATGGTTTTCTCCTTACTGTAAAAAACTGACATAAAATAAACTATCCTTCCACTCCACATCAAAAAAAATGTTGAAGAATATAAGTTCTCATTCTTTAAATCTAAATCATTCCCATAGCTTATTTTTAAGATGAGGAATCAAAATGGATAATTCACTGTCCCCTCATAGACACAATAGCATTTTCTCTAAATTCTTGTCATCTCTCTTGCATTTTTAAATTAGTGGTGAAATGATTTTTAGGGGGAAAAATTGTCTTCTTCAAGATGAGCTTAGCTTTTGATGCCTGCAAAAACACAGCATATCTTCATACTAAATAAGGTCCTTGAAATATGTGTATGTAAATAACAGTAAAAATGTAAAAATAACTGTACTAAAAAGTGTTGAGTGATAATAAGATTTAAAGTTCTGAAATATCAAGTCATTATTCTGAAATCACATTTTCTAGGAGTAAAATCATCTTAAGAGTTTTTCTTATCTGTCTATATGCATACATTTAGCTTTGAATAAAAAAGGTCAAATACATGCTGTTCAGTTAAAACTGTAAAATTCACTTGAACAGAGTGACATATCCAATAAATTTAAGGTCACTTCATTTTTTAAAATATATTTTGATACTAAAATTTACAAAGCTACAATCAAATATATTTTGCCATGAACTCAGGGTATAGTAGAGGAAAATTAATATAGTTAGGTATCTCTCTTTTTTAATTATGCTATCTCTTTTTAATGTCTATTAAAGTTTTTGTGTCATGTTACTGCATATGTGATTATAGTTTTGTACAACACTCAGCTAGAGTTATCAAACAGCTGGCTTATTTTCTACATTTATTATACGGAAGCAGCATAGGAGAAAAAGCTCCTTTCAATCAGTCTTTTAAAAGAAACAACCTACTATAAGCTTTTTACCTTCTACTGCAGTGATACTATCAGCTATTCTGCTTTCATTTCCTATATACTACTTACCACAAGCTAGGGCATCTACATTAACTAACAGAATTAAGACAAAAATACTATATATTGTGGACATTTAAAAAAAAACACCTTAAATTCTAGTACTGAATAGGTGCAATTAATGCTAATGAAATGTCTGTAAATAATTTTAAAAGAACGAAATAATTCTGTACAAAACAATTTATTTAAAAAATTAAAATAGGTATTCTTATATATTTATATATAAACTTCTATTGTTCTATAAATATAAATGATTTTGACATAGTGAACAGAAATAAATGTGTACCAAATTGACACAGTTATTCATTTTAGGATATGATTAGTCACAGATTATATTTTTGGCAGGAATGTAAATAAAAAGTTTGAAATGATACATCATTAGAGTAGCAAGTCTGTTGTGTCACAGAAACGATTAAATATGAAAATGAGTTTGCCACTAAAAACTGACACATCTTGTATAAGCCTATTACAGAAGTATGAGCTGTAACAGTTTATAGAGAGACTACCAACCAATCATAGACAGTTTTTGCAGATTTACATATAAATGACTACACTGAAACATCAGGCTGTTGATTCTTTCGGGTTTCAAACATTTTTCCCTCTCCTGGTAGCATAAATCATCATCCTTTCTGGTCAGCTACTAACACAAAGGAATGAAACCCAACAGTTATAAAGATTTGCAGAAATAAAAATGTCAATGTCGAACGTATTTCAAAAATACAACTTGCTGAGAGTTTTTGTTCTGTTTATTCCCCCAAACCTTTATTATTGATCACAGTGAACTGATTTGCAAAAGCCTTTTCAGCAGTTCTTTTTTTAGCAAATTAAGGGGGAGGAAAAAATCTACCAAGGAAACATTGCTCAGAACAATGCTAATAAATGGGGTATAGAATTACAATTAAAAAAGAGAGAGAACAGCCTTCTTGCTCACTGCAGTGTTAATAACAACAGCCAAGAGGCGTATTTCTACAGAAGATACAAAGCAAATTGTAAGCTCAATATATTACAAAGTTAGGAGAAAAGTTACAGTTCCTTAAAATCTATCAAATATATATGGAGATGGTAAGAATACTTGACTCCCAGCTATTCTGTTATGCACCTTCATAGGACACAACTTTAAACATAGCTTAGAAAGCACCCTTTTGCTGGCTGAGTATTTTCTTCCACAACGACAAAACATGTAGTTAGGTGAGACAGTTCTCTTCTGCAAGCTCCTCCCACAATGTTCCTACAACAGGTAGAACGGCTTGTTTTCTTTCCTCTTCAGGTTACACTGAGGAAAGATCGGTCCATTCTTTGTCTGCAGCTGGTGTGCAACACAAATCCCATTAACTGTGCCACCAACAACCTCCTAGGCAGGTTTCCTGAAACCAACGGTTCCTGATTGTAAATGGCTCTAACGCTAGAGTCAATTAAAGTCCTAATCTTGGATTTACAAGAAAAAGGTCTCTTAATTTCTAATTTTTCAATGCTGCACTGAACATAATATATTTGTTTTCTTGTGTTTAAAAACAGAAAAGTCTGAAAAAGGGACTTTAAAAAATGTTTTAAATATGTACGAAAAAGCTTTGCAACTTAAATACAAACATACTTACAAAATCTTACAGAGACTATTTACAACAATCTCAAAATCACATTTCCAACTTTCAGGGCAAATTTAATCCAGATGAAGACAAGGGGAATAGCATGTGCCTCTATCAATGTTCTTAAGATCGGTTTTCTGTAGGCTGGGCAGAAAAATTTCTGACCTAGATGATTTCAGGGTGTGTACATTTCTCTCTCCCCCCCCCCTCTCTCTCCCTGCTCTTCCAATCTCTGGTCAGGCTACGGAGAAACAACAAAGTTGATGTGTGAACAACAAGCTGATGTTGAACTTCACACTGTAGTTTCTCCTTGTTTGCTGTTGGTAAGTCTGGTATAGAATTTCCTCCAGGAATTGAGTGTTTTTCCAGACCAGATCCAGAAGCCTGAAGTGATTCCCACAATTAGGGTCATGAGATATTTAATCATGAAGACTGTGAAGTCTGGGCTCATTGGGGGGTAATGGTAGTTACTGGGGCAAGGAATGGCATAGCTCTTGCAGCTTTGAGCAAACCAACTCCTTTCCCACTGTTCCCTAAATGCTTGCTCATAAAAATAACAGGCAATCACTATGGTGGCAGGCACTGTATACAGAACGCTGAAGATTCCAATCCTCACCATTAGCTTCTCCAGTTTTTCTGTCTTGGTGCCATCGTGCTTCATAATAGTTCTAATCCTGAAAAGAGAAACAAATCCAGCCAGGAGAAAAGAAGTACCAATGAATAAGTACACAAACAAGGGTGCCAGCACAAAGCCACGCAAAGCATCTACATTGTTGATGCCCACAAAACAGACACCACTCAGCACATCGCCATCAACCTGTCCCAAGGCCAGGATAGTGATGGTTTTGATGGCTGGCACAGCCCAAGCAGCCAAGTGGAAGTATTGTGAATTAGCCTCAATGGCCTCATGGCCCCACTTCATGCCTGCAGCCAGGAACCAGGTGAGAGACAGGATGACCCACCAGATGGAGCTGGCCATACCAAAGAAATACAGCATCATAAACAGGATGGTGCACCCTTCCCGCTTGGTGCCTTGGGCCACAGTTCGGGAACCATCATCAGAAAAGCGCTCATTACACACCACTTTCTCTTCCAGCAGAAACCCTGCAATGTAGGCCACAGCCACAGCTGTGTAGCACCCTGAGAGGAAGATGATGGGTCTCTCAGGGTAACTGAAACGCTTCATATCCACTAGGTAGGTGAGAACCGTGAAGAGGGTGGAGGCGCAGCACAGCACAGACCAGATACCAATCCAGGTACGCGAGAAGCGCAGCTCCTCCTTCCCAAAATACATGAGCCCATGGGGGCGTCCAGGGTCACAGGGAGCTCCGCAATCTTTCTCGCCCAGGAAGCGGTAATTCAGGTAGGAAGGTACCTTGAGCACCCGGGGGCAGCTGAACCTGCCCACCCGGTCCGCCAGGTGGCTCCCTCCGCCGCCCCCGCCGCCGGGCCTGAGTTGAGGATTGCTGGTCCAAAACTCGGGTCCCAGAGAGGGAGAGGGCGTACCGCGGTCGGAAGTGTTCTGGCCCACGCAGAGCTCTCCGGCGCCATGCACGGGGAATTTTTCACAGCGCAGCGTGTCCGGCCACTGGAAGCCGAACTTGTTCATGAGCGCTTCGCAACCCTGGCGCGCCCGCTCGCAGAGGGAGCGGCAGGGAGGCAACGCCTGCTCCAAAACGGTGCAGACGGGCGCGTACATAGAGCAGAGGAAGAACTTGAGCTCCGCCGAGCACTGCACTTTGACCAGCGGGTAGAACTGGTGCACCTCCAGACCCGCGTCCTCCTGGTTCGTGTGACCCAGCAAGTTGGGCATGATGGTCTGGTTGTAGGCGATATCCGTGCACAGCGGGATGGTAATGGGCTGGCAATAGCCGTGGTCCGGCACGGAGATGCCACGCTCGCCGTTGTACTGCGGCTGAGGTGGCGCTTGACCCCGAGCGGAGAGCATCGGAGCCTCCGTCCACACGAGCAGCACCGCCAGCAGCAGGAGAAGCCACGGAGAGCGCCCTAGGGCCTGGCTACCCCCTGCTGAAGGCGAGGTTGCTTTGCCTTCGCTGCAAACTTGCCGACTCCACTTCTCGGCCATACTTCGCTGGCTCCTCTCGCCTTCGCTGCCTCGATCGACGACGTTTCCCAGCCCGCCGGGCTGCTGCTTCTGCTGCTGCTGTTGCGCTTTAGATCTCCTGCCAGCGCAAACTTGAGACTCATGAAGGAAAGGCAGGAGGGAGCCAGCTCAGCAGCTGCTGCCGTCGCGCACTCTTCAACTGCGCCGCCAACCCTCTCTTCTCCGCCGGGCAGAGCGCAGAGGATCCAGCTGCTCTTTGCTTCTCGTTGCTGCTGCTGCTGCTGCTGCTGCGGCCGCCGCCGCCTCTTCTTCCGCCACCGCTGCCGCCTGACCATTTGTGGCAATCCCTCAAGCCTTCTCTCCCTCGAACCGGTTTCCAGGCACCCCGCAGTCTGCTTTTCACCAAAAGGGAGGAGCCTTGAAACCGACGCCTAAGTTTGCCTGCGTTAGGGACCGTCGCCCAATATGTCTTCGCGCTTCCGAACGCAGTAGAAGTGGAGGTAGCTGCTACAGAGTAATGTTTTTCCCCTTCACTTCCCTTCGTGACCCCGTCCAACTTCTGCGGGACACGAAAAGAACGAACGGTCGATTGTGAAAGGAGGTCAAGGCTGACGGGGCTTGCCTTAGAAAGAAGGTGAAAACCTGGGAAAGTTAGCCCCACGCGTTGCAAGCAGCTAATGAATGGAAGGGGTGCGGGGAGCTGGCGTGGAAGCAAACTTTTCTTTTCTGCCTGAAAAATTTACACGAATAAATACATTTTAAAAGAAGAGGACAAGAGGCAACATAAGATTATAGGTAACGTTATGAGTAAAAAGTTAAGAGAGTTTGCAATCCGGAAAGTTTCTGGTATATTGAATGAAATGAAAACCCTAAATGTTTGTATTTTAAATGTTTGGAAACTGACTGGGGCAGCTTCCCGCTTGTCCTTCTTCAATGAAATAAAAATGAAACAAATACCTTTTTAAAAAAAACAACTAAGAAACTTTATTGCATGGCTTCTTCCCAGAAATTTAAATTTAAATGACAAATTCTCCCCCTGATTAGAAAATGCATCAGAAATTCCATTAATGAGGACTGAAAGATTCACTTGACTGGATAAACTAAAGATCCAGCCCTCCCAAAAATACAGGAATAAAGTTTA
Source organism: Stegonotus admiraltiensis (assembly GCA_032468215.1). Lineage (NCBI taxonomy): Eukaryota > Metazoa > Chordata > Lepidosauria > Squamata > Colubridae > Stegonotus > Stegonotus admiraltiensis. The sequence continues at coordinate 160,264 of JANHZT010005555.1, forward strand.
ATATAAAATGGAACCCTATTGTGTATTGCATGATGCACAGAATCATAGACTAAGTCAAGCATAATTTAATCAAGTCTCTTTTTAAAATCCAGCATGCTTGCATTGTTTCCCATTAAAATCCAGAAACTTGCATTAAATAAACCATTGTTCAATAAACAATATCTAAGCATTTACATAGAGACTCAGCTGTTGGGTCTGTCACTAACATCAGATATGTCTGAATGCTTTCAAATTTAATAATTTTTTCAGTTTATATGTCACTCACTGCACAATGAAGCAACTCTGGAATGTGGGAGCTAAGATAGCAAAGCGCAAAACTGAATAGATTTAGATTACCATTAAAACATATACTAAGTGTCTTGGCCTTTGATTGAGTTCATATAAAACACCAAACCACAAACTGGATTAGAATTTTAATTTGTTAGCAAACTTATCCTCTATGATTAGTTCAATGTGTCACGTGATTTCACAAATTTGATTAAGTAAGTAAATATGGGAAAATGAACAATAGGTAAGAATTTGTACAAAGACGGCCTCTGTTTCAAGCATACCCATAAACTTAGATATTTTAAAATCAAGGCCAGATTTCTCCAACTTGGAAACCTCCAGTCTGTTGAGACTGAAAGCCAGCTAGTCCATTCTTCTCAATGACAAAGGATGAATCAGGCCATGCCAACTTGGAATTCTGGGAGTTTCCCAGAATACAGCACAATACTAAAGATGCTTCCTAAGAAGTGGACCGATATTCTTTAAAGAAGGTTCCTCAAACAACTTGAAGGTGTTATGCAAGCAACTTCAAAAATGTCTTTCATTTCAAAGTACCTTCATAAAATATAGTAGAAACAAACTGCGTTATTAAAATAGGTTTAATTTCAATATTATATATATATAGAGAGAGAGAGAGAGAGGAAGAATGGATTTGGTGATCGTCTAGAGCAGGGATGTCAAACTCAATTTCATTGAGGACCACATCACGGTTGCATTTGAACTTGGGGGGCCAGGGTGAGTGTGGCCAGCTTGACATCACTTGTGTCGTGGGCGTCCTCCCGAGCTCCATTTTCTCTGGCAGAGAGTTGCAGGAAGTCGTCGCAGCAGAAATCGGAGTTCAGGAGCCTATTTTCACTGGCAGAGGGTTCTTTGCTGTTTCCAGGGCAGCCCCATGGCCCATATCTAAGCACCCCATGGGCTGGATCCCCCCCTGGGCCTTGAGTTTAACACCACTGATCTAGAGCTATCTCCTTCCCCAGTAGTATTCCTGATAGATCTAGCCTCTAGTGAAAGGTAGTCTGCCATTCCCTTTCCTTTTGTTTCTTTAGTCATAGCTTTTCTATAAGAGAGATGGAGAGATTGTTCATTTGATGTTCCATGCAGGGGTGGGTTCTACTTACCTTTACTACTTACTCATGCTTGTGTGCTTCTGCGCATGTGCAGAAACTTCCTGATGACGTCCGGGTCAGTGGATGGAGCCTCCCGCCGGTTTTACTACCAGTTCTTGCGAACCAGTCCGAAGCAGGGGCAACCCACCACTGGTTTCATGGTTTGAAAAGTCTGAATGCTGAGATAGACAATTGCAGAGGAAGATGATTGGTGTGTAGTCAGAAATGGCAGAAGTCATCATGGGCTTACACCTTGATGCTAGAATGGGTGGGAATTATCAAAATGCTGCCTTCAATCACTTGTTCATTGAACTGGCATACAGACAGAGTTCATTGGGCAGAAATCCCATCAGAGGGAAAATTTCAGATGAGATAAATTGGCTCAAATTTCTGTGGTGTGCTTCTCAGAGAGATACTGTTATCTCTCTGGTAATAATTATTACCAGATACTGGTAATAATCAGGGGCTTATACTTTTATCTCTAGGCATGATTTTCTCCAAATCCCCAAATTCCCTGTTGTAATATTTGGAAAAAATATTTCCAAATATAAGCAAGGGACTGATAGTAGGATCCCCTAAAACCCATATAGGGAGGTGGCAATAAAACAGGCCTGAAGTCACACTACTGTACACAGGAAAGCAAGCATTGGTTGAGGTTATGTTTTTCTTTCGGAGCAGTTGCCCATGATCTGATAAATTTCCCAATCTTTTTTTTTTCCCGCTTATCTAATTTTCTAAATAATTAGATTTTCCCTAACACTAACTAATTTTCCCTCGCACTGTATTTTTCCAAGATCACTATTTGTTTACCAACAACAATAATAAATCACGAATAAGAGCATGCATTTCAATAAAATATAGGACTGCATTAATTGTAGAAAGCAATAGAGACTTTTTCATCTTACTTTGACCAAGGATTTGAATCTTGTGCAACGAACATGAAAATAATCTAAATGGTATTACAATAAAATCTGTTAAATTGATATATGCCTGACATCCTGTGATTTTATTTTGAAAGAATAAATAGCTAGAACATTTTGCTTATATTATTTAGAGATAAATAATGGAATGGGATGGAAGGGAAGGGAAGGGAAGGGAAGGGAAGGGAAGGGAAGGGAAGGGAAGGGAACAGAACAACAGAGTTGAAAGGCACCTTGGAGTCTTTTAATCCAACCCCCTGCTTACACAATATACAACTTTGTAAATGAATGAGGGAAGATATTACTGCACACAGTGAAAGGCACCCCTCTTTTGTACATTTTGTACAGAGTTTGGGACTCTAGGAAACTGAATAGATTGGTGTTTCTAATTCTCTTTATTTGATTCAGCATGTTGTTTTTAAATAAATTCACAAAAAGAACTGGCTTCTCAAATTAAGTGCTTGATCACAAACCTGGCAGTGTTTTGTGCTTCATAAGCAAGTGTCATGTTCACCCTGTCAAAGCCTGTCATTTATAGACCCTCTGGTAATTCAAAACTCTCTTATGATTAATTACAAAGCTACACTGGAGTGATCTGGACCACACAGGAGAACCTATGGATCAAGGTTTGAATGGAAACACAGTACTGCAAGGAGAGGTATCCCAAGTTGTGGTTAAAAAAAGGTCAAGATGGCCTTGCACATAAAAAACAAACCCCAGAACTTCAACCACACTATTGTGGTTGTCATCTTACTGTAGAACTGTCCCCCCATACATATGCATTATGGATATGAATTCAGAGGCAAATGATTTTTTAAAATAGACTGTTACTGACAAAGATAGAAATGGGTAGCAGGTTATTGCTAGATTCAAGGCATGCTGTTTGGATGTAGAAATCATAGGATCCAAAATGTCTAGTTAGTAGTTGGCCTTGCTGTCATGGAAACCAGCTTGGGGGGTGGAGATTAGAATAATGAACCAAGGAGACCTTGAGTCATATCCTCTCTCATCCAAAAAGTTCTGTGTTCATTCTTTTTCCATAGGATTATTCTGCATGAGGGAAGTCCAATGTGAATTACAGTGAATTCATTGGAGGAAGATGAAATTGAAATGTTAACTGAGAATTTTGTCTTCAAGACAAAATCTATGTTATAAATTGGGAATGCCACTGAATAGTCTCATTCAGCTGGCAACAGGTTTTGTACATATGCGTTGAACCCGTTTCTCTTGCTGATTGGTTTTGGGGGATTTGAATGAGCTCTATATTCCATTTGAAATTATTAAGTAATTAAAAAGAACGAGCAAAAAGCAGCTTAACCCCATTTGCATTTTCTTTAAATATAAATTTCATAGAATTCAGAAACACCAATCTCTCGCAACGTGGGCATGTATTTGATGGCTATGGCATGCTTTGCCTACTCTTTCATTCTTTTGAAAGGAGCATGAGAAATAAATTATACCAAGACTAAAGTTTTGCATAGTTTGCAAAGTTGTCCCTTATCCTGATCAAATCTCATATTTTTAAATATCTGATAACAAGCAGCAGCAAAGCTCACTTAAATTATGTAACTCCTCAATGACAGCCTTAGTCAAAGGTCAACAGTTGATCTTCAGAATGGGTGCTCAGTTGACTCCAGCTGTATTAAAGCTAAGTCATTGTGTGTGGCATAAATAGAAATGCCTAGGAACCCTTCCTAGAAAGAACCCAGAAAGACCAGCAGGATGTTTGACGTAGGAAGAAGCCTGGAGGGCAATTAAATACAAAATGCATGCTATGCACTGGCAAATAGAACTAAGTCATGTGCCCAGTATGGTATTTTGGGCATCTAGGTTAATTCTCTGAAATCAGCAAGCTATTGTACCATGCCAAAAGAAATCCCAGAGTGTTCACTCTGGTTTGTTTTGATGTCTTCACATAGCTGTGTTGGAAGAGAGATAATAAGAATTTCATACATTGGATGCTACTGCCCAAGTAATACAGACAGTGAGGAAAAACAGGACAATTTTATTCCAATTATTCTAGAGGAGCATGTCATTCTTCACCTGGCTCCTTTTTAACAAGGACA
>JANHZT010005555.1:164654-174687 GCA_032468215.1 Stegonotus admiraltiensis
GTGAATGATATTAATTATTTATTAGAGATTACAGTGTTTCTAAATGTTATTACATTTTATTCAGTGGTACACAAAGTTGCCAGAAGATTATTGTCAAATTATTGAAAATTTGCCAAGATGTTTAAATGGTGTATTTTTGTACTGGCACAGTGTGGTATTTAAATGTTTTCCCCTTTTATTTTTCCTTGATATTTGTAATAAAGAGCAGTTTGTTCACATATAAACTTAGTTTATGGCAATTTGACTTAGTTCAGGTATAGCAGAGTTAGATCACCAGCAAAATCAGCTCTGGCATCTCACAGTTTGTGTAACTTGCTAAAATCAGAAATGCCACACAGAAATGAGTATATAACTTGTGTAAAATATTGTTTAAAATATTGAATTACAAAAGTCAAAGATTTTAAAAGCTGAAAAATGGCTGTAGAATATTGCCAAATAATTCATAATTTGAATTAGAAATTGGATTTGTAATTAAAAAGGAATTATGCAGATCACTTTCCAATTATTGAGAGGCCTTTGTGGAACTTTGGGTACATTCCAACTAATGATGAAAACTCAAGATCTTTGGGAAATGTAACCTACGTATGTATTTCAGAGAAAAAAATGGTTAATGCCTACCCAATAAATTTAGTGAAATAAGGCAGCAAAAAGCAGATGATTTTCTGGTTTTTCTTTAAAACTCAGGGTGGCTTATTCCTTTTCATATTTTACTGTGAATGCTTCTTAATAGCAGTTAGCAAAAAATGTTCCCTGATTTTTTTCTAATATGAACATGAAATAAATAAAGAAGGAACAGGAATCTCACTGAATGTCTCTCGATCTGCATTTAGCAGGTCAAGCCTAAGTAGCCATTGGTTGAGCCTCAAGTACAGGTAGTCCTTGATCTATGACCACAATTGAGCCCAAAATTTCTATTGCTAAGTGAGACATTTGCTAAGTAAGTTTTGCCCTATTTTATGACCTTTCTTGCTACAATAAGTGATCACAGCAAATGTTAAATTAGTAATCTGACTGTTAAGTATATCTGGCTTCCACATTACTTCGTTTATCAGAAGATTGCAAATGTGATCACATGACCACAGGACAACTGCCATAATTCCTCTGAATTTTAATCACATGATTATGAGATGTTGCATAAGTGTGAAAAATGGTCATAGGTCACTTTTCTGAGAGCTGATGTACTTTTGAATTAATGGTAACTATTGTAAGTTAAGGACTATCTGCAGTACTTGTCATAAATGGAAACAAATGATGTTGTCACTTAACAAAAGTCAATCAAAGACAAATTCATTTAATCTTGAGTTTCGATTAGAGATCAATTCCTGTTTAGCTATAAGAAAAGTGATATTCTATAATAAGAGGTAAAACTAAATGCTGGAAGACAAGAAGAATTACTGTAGCTGAACTTTTGATAAGAAAAGCAAGGAAGGGGAATTTAAAAAGTGAGAAAGGTTTTTGTAGAAACCAATCGTCCAATCATTGCATTTCATTTTCTTATACTATTATTCATGATGTGCTAACAATATGCTTCTTGTGGATTTTTATTATAGATGAAACAAAGTAAAGCAATAGTCGTGTGTATCAAGGTGATAACTTTATTAATAATTAAAATATTAAGTAATACCCATTGGAGAAAAGGTTCCTCATTAGCACAAAGTCAATTCCTGACTTGAAATTCAGTCTCAAAGACAGTAAGACTAAATTATTGCGAGATAGAAAGAAGAAATTAGGCGAAATCTCTGACTTTTTGGTTTTAATTAAGTAGAAATGGTGTGGAAATTTACTGAGCAGTGAGAGTGGATAGGTGACCTTGTTCCCTGGATATTTGTTGTCACCAAAAGAATACCTGCTAGCTCTCAGTGTGACTTCTGATAGTATATTTATAAATAAGGCATGTACTGTGGTAATTTTATTCTATTTTCTTTTTTAAAATCCCATTTTTATTGCTTGGACTTCTCATTTCTTGCTTTCCATTAGGAAAGGAGCGTATATCTGTTTTTAATTTACTGCAATATATTTTAATTACCACTGTTTGCTTCTTTAAGCACTTTTGTTTGAAGATGGTAAAAAGGAAATTGTTTTCTTGTAAGTTCTGCATTCCCTCAAGAGCATGAAGACAATGTTAGACATTGAAGCTATGATGGATGAGTCCAAAGCTGACAGGAGGTAAACAATATTCTTTTGCTTTTCTTTTCTTTCTCATTTCTTCAGAAGAAGTCAGAACTAACTTTAGTTGTCAAATGATTTTCAGATAGAGAACAAAGCAAAGCTGAGGTCACATTCAGGTCTTATGAATTAGCATTCTTAGAGAATGCCATGTTCTTTGGCTCTTTTACCCTAAAACTGAAGTTCCTCTTAAGTCGTGCTTGATCCCTATTGAGTGCATCTGTGCAGTTCTCTTACCAGCATTAAAAAAAAGTTCTTGTTTTTTAATTGCTGCTGCTGCTGATTTATTTGATGATGATGATGATGATCATTTACTTTCCAGTCTACTCAAGAGTTCTGGCATTCATAGTTTTTCTCCTTCCAAGTGCTAAGTAGGACCAGCTTAGCTTTCCAAAACCAGCCAATGTTGACTAAGTAGCAAATTAGGAAGAATGTAAGCTCTCCTGAAATTTCTATTGTAAGGGAGAATGAAGAGATATTGATATGCATGACACAAAAGCAGATGTATACACTCACATACAGTACATGCAAGGGATAATAGGGAGCAAGAGACGTAGGCCTCATCTGCTCTCTGTTCTTCCTTATAAAGTTGTTCTGAAGTTATCAGTTTTCCATTTTGCATAATAGAAAACACAGCCATCTGAGATCTTCTTGATTAGGAAAATAATATGATGCAAGTGGAATTGCTGTTTATTATGAATGAGTGGAGAGAAGAGCCCAGCACTGAAAATTATCTGGGCAACAGAAAGGAGAATGTGTTCAACATTCTGAATTATGAATCTGGGAGATGATGGAGGGTTTTTTTCAGAATGATATAGGTTCACAAGTCATTTGGAATGTGAGAACAATAACGTGATTTTTTAAAAAAAGTTTCGCATTTCTAATCCTTAAAAATACCATCTCAATAACAAAAAACAACTTTAATTCACATGTTCAAAAATAAGCCTCCTTGTTTGCCAAAAGCAAATTGTCAACTATAATATAATAGACTGACAATGAAGCAGAGCAGGGGAGCGAATTGGAGCAATTATCAGTTTGGCCCTGCAGGACAAATAACTGGCAGAACAAGTACAACAGATTCCGTGAGCCTCTGGGGCTTATTTCATAGAAAGGGTTTTAACCTGAAGTCAACACATACCTTGCTACTCAGGTTATACTGAATCCCACAAAATATTTATAATAGTAGCGCATATATTCAAAATTAGGAGGACTACTTCATTCCATTACATAGAGATAAAAACCTGTTTCATCTGAAGGCTACCATGTTAGTGATAAGCAGTGGATCTCCATCCATTGTCTAAACTAGGCATTTGCAAGTATATCTCAAAGGTCCAAAATCACGAGAGTCCGATTTCAGTTTAATTTTTGTTGGAAAGAGACTGGCAGAGCCGGGAATGGTTGGGAGTGGAGTCAAGCAGGGAATTAGTCTGGAGTCATTAAGTAGATACAAGAGGGCACAATCTGACCCTTCTTGAATGTTATATCTACGTGCAAACTGCCAGTCTGGGAAGATTGTTGTGAAATAGGTATAAGCTATTGGTATAGGCTACTTGAACTTTTCGTGTGTGGGTCTGGTTGTTCATGCCTGACAATTTCATACAATATTCCAGAGATTAGCTTGATGGACCACTGAAGTAAATTTAAAATGGGGGACTAACTGTTGCTGCCATTATGTTAGTTACCCAAAATGTGGGATTCAGTTATTAATTTGTAATGCAAGGCTTGGGCACTTTCTCTGGAGAATCAGATACTAGAATTGAGCATAGTTGTTTATCTGGGATACTAATCTTAAAGGAGTTGTTATCTTTCCCTATGTGGTCCTACACCTGAGGCAACAAAGCCTCAACTCCAGGCACGTACTACAGGAAGACCAATGTGGTGTTCTGACCTGAGAACCATGTTCAACCTTTGATGGCATACTCAGGAAGATATTCATGAAAATTGCCAATAATAGTTTCATTTAATTTACATTTAAATGCTGTAGAATTACATATCATTGTTGTTATTACTTTGTGGTCACATAATTAATTGTTTCCCAGCAAATAAAACATTTAGTGATAATAGGAGCCATGCCATGATTTTGGGGAGCAGGGGTAAAATCCAGCAGGTTCTGGAGAACTGGTAGTGGAAATTTTGAGCAGTTCGGAGAGCCGGTAGTGGAAATTTTGAGAAGTTTGGAGAACCGGCAAATACCACCTCTGGCTGGCACCAGAATGGGGTGGGAATGGAGATTTTGCAGTATCCTTCCCCTGCCACGCTCACCAAGCCACGCCCACCAAGCCACACCACACCCACCAAGCCATGCCCACAGAACCGGTAGTAAAAAAAATTGGATTTTACCACCGTTGGGATATTCAATCCACAGCATGGTTTTGACTCCCGTGCTAAAGATAAAGCTCCCAGAACCAACAACTTTGCTAAAGGAATTGTCCGCAATCAAGGAAGCATATAGAGGTAGGGATTAGGCTGGAATTTTTTTAAAGAAAGAAAAGAAGAAGAAGAATCAAGCAAGGGGGAAAAGGAATTGGATTGGACTCGATTTGGATCTCCTGATAGTTTTCATTTTATTTCCTTTGTTTTGTTAGGTCAGTCAGTCTTAACATTTTCAACATACCTATTTGACATGTTTAAGCCTCCAAACCTTTCCAAGGCCACAAACAAGCTGAGGGGAGATTTCATTCAGCTAGTTCTACTGACTCTACAGCTCCTGGATGCCCGCCCCCCCTTTTGCTTCAATTCTACTTGATCCAGGAAAAACAAACAGAATCCCGTAAGGAAGAGCAGGAACTTCTGAGACTTGCTACACAGTAATTGTTACTACGGAAACAGCTTCCTTAACATTCATGCATGCTGCAGCCCTGTCTGCGTCTTGTGTCTGCCGCTCAGCCAGCTGCCTGAAAGAGAGGGGCAGGAAGGGGAAAGCATAAACATCTGCTGCAGTTTTTTTCCCCATGCGTGTCAGCCTCAAAAATTTTAATTTTTAAGATGTTCAAAACTTTTAGGTTATTCAATTATGCTAATAAAATGAAGCTTGTTTGAAGGGTTTATGTTTTAGTTTCATGATGTTTGCCACTGTTCGTTGGAATATATATATATATATTCCCCTTTCCTTCTAATTGAAAGATAGCTATCTTTATTTTTCCAGCTCCTGGAATTGTTAATCTCAGTTCCTAGGCTAGTATTTGCTATTGCTACTTGGCTTTGATTTTACTCTGTTCCTTCAGTTGATTCACCTTAGTGTAGCTATTTTTTTTCCAATCCCATTTTCTTTTTTGCATTTAGATTAATTTCTCATGTTTCCTAACTTTGGCAACTTTAAAATATGCGGACTTCAACTCTCAGAATTCCCAGCTACCAGGTAAGAATGAAGTTCATACATCTTAAAGTTGCTGAGGTTGGAAAATACTGTTCTAAACATCAATTATTTGCATTTTTAGGCCATTCATTTACTTCTGCAGTTCCAGAAAATTGACTGGGTGACTTGACTATAGTGATAGACCGAGTCCTGAGCCTTGGTTCAGCTGACTGAGCAGGATTCCAAGTACAGACTGATGTTACTTCATGCATTTATGTCACTTCTCTACCACCCAAAAACTATAACTGTATAAATAGTATGTAATTTGTTAAAACTTATCATAATGAATAAGAGTGTATAAAAGCATTTTAAAGAGCACAAGATGGAAAGTCTGGGATTGATTTTGTTGGCTGGACGGTTGGTTGATTTTTAATTGGCATAGAATAAATCATAAGGTCCAAGTGGAGAAGACAGTCCAAAGATATTTGTAGCCACCTGTCAATCCTCATTAAAGTAGTGCTTTTTAGATGAGAAGACATTAAGATTGTAGAAGGGAAATACGTTAGTTCACAATTCTTACTTCGGAATTACTTCGTACTTCGGAATTAATAGTAACAGTAATATATTAAAGGGGGAAAAGAACCAAGACCATTATCCAGAATATAAAATTTCTTAAGTGTACATATGGCACCTCCCCCCCCCCCCACATAATCCATAATTTCCAGCACAAGACACTTTTCTAGTCCCTGAAAACTGCTGACCTTCATCTTTGCCATTTACTGTTTTGGTATAAACAGTGTTTACATGAATTACTTCACTTGTAATTCTTAGGATTCTTTTTTTTTCTCCAAAGTCTTGAGATTTCTGAGGGTGAAAACCTTGTAATCAAAGGCTGATTTTGTCTTCAGTATGCATACATAGAAATATGCATGCTCAAACGTTGTGGCATTTCCAAAAGTAGGAGATTGCTTTCAGGCAATGGCCATTATCTCCCTGTTGTCAAAACTGACTGGCAGGAGTTTTAGAGGGTTGCAGGCAAACGTCTTTCACTCCCATCACTGGCAATGTAGAATAAACTCAAAGAATAAAGCATGGTGGTGGCTAATTAATAATTAGCAGCTGATAAAATATGGTAAGACAAACTCATGGCACAAGCAAAAATAACAAGCTTTGGATTTTTGAATTCATGGATCAGGGGACCCATTGTACAATAGAGGATACCACAAAGAGGCACCTGCCCAGATTTGTCTGTAAGATGGGCAGCAATATAAATGTTTTAAATAGAATAAATAAATAAATCTGCAATCTTCAGTTTTAGAAAGAAATGGGATTTTCAAAGTGATAATTGCTACCAACTATGATGAGATGAGATATCCTTGTTTTCTTCTGAAAAATGTTTGTGTGGGGGGCGGGGGACTACATACATGGATGATAAATAGGTTTGATGTTTAAGTGTTTATAATTGTTCCATTAGCACAGTGAATGAGAAAGGAAGAATGTAGATACTCCATGCCTATTTACTTGCTGTATTTAGGAATTTAATTCTCTATTCCAATCTATGTTGTTTGGGGAATTCCGAGAATTGAAAGCCACACATCTTAAAGTGGGGCTGAATATTCCTCAACGTTTCTCAAATTATCAAATTTGAGGAACATTGCTCTTCTCATATGATTGCTAAGAAGCAGCAAACATACAATGGCTTTAAGATGACCAGATTTGAACTACCTGACATTGCCCAGCAAAAAGATCCAGGAATATCTAAAATAGGCAAAAAACCCACAAAAAATTACTTCCAATACTAATTCATAGCATTAGCCCTTCAAATTGAGAAGTATCAAGGTAAATAATCAGGATTTATACAATAGAGATTTGAAAAACTATTATTATTTCAAGAAAGATAAACACTGTGAGACACATTATCACCAATGAGGAAGAAATTCTCAAACTTTCTGATGAGGTGAACCATGGTAATTTCAATCAGATTGACTTTTCCTATCACCTGTATATATCACAGATTCTGGATTCTGCACTATATAATAAGGTTGTCAGTTGAAACCCTTGAGAAATGCAGTAATTTTGCAATGTGAGACTGACAGAAAAAAACCCCTTCCATATAAAGAATTCCCTTTGAACTCAGTGGCATTTCTTGATAATAAAAGGTTAGAAAACTTGGCCCTAGTTTCTTTACTCATAGAACTGAAGACAGAAAGAGAAATAACTTCATGAGTGTAGGTGTTAAAAGTGTTAGTGCTTAGAGACACTTCTTTCACTTATTGAATCTCATTTTTAAAAATATTGTGGATATGGTGCACATACAACTAAAAACAATGATCAAAGGTTTTGCTAGTTAAGAGGTATTAGCTACAATTGTATAATAATTTTTACATTTCTGTTGAATATTTCCAGAACTAAAAATAAACAAGAGGAGACGATGGTCATCTCAGTCTTGTTCCTTTTTGTATTTCACATAATTTTGTTAAATTTCCATTAACAATTACACATGCTTTCTGTGAAGTGTTAATCGATCTTACTCATTTTATAAAGTTCTTTCCAAAATTCATATCTTCCAGAATTTGAACAAGAGCATCCAGTTCAAATTGTCAAAGGCCTTGTCTGCATCTAAGAAAATCAGTATGGCTTGCGAGAAGTCACATTTCAAAAATAAAAGGTGAATAGAATAATTGGATAGAGTTTATCATGGTCACAGATCAGGATTCAAAATAAAAAACACAAAACATAAAATCACAATTTCTCGGGTGTTGTGCTGGGTAAGAAGTTATATGGCAGGTCAACAAATCCATCTAGCGGATACAGTATCTAGTGGACACGAGCTATAGTTTTAATAGCCCTTATCCACAGGAGGTAGTATGTCAACACATAGAGGATCTTTCTTTATATTAGCACTCCCAAACCTCTCTGGACAAGAACACTGAAGAATGTTAAAGTTCTTCAGAGTTTAGGCATGGATGTATGATGTAAATATGTTGCTGGCTTGAAAAAGGACGACTATTCAGAAAAGCATTTGTGGGTAAAGCATACTGGAACAATTCCTTAAATGTGGGCAGTCAGTTCTGATGATGTGCCACTGTAAAATGAGTAATATGATAAAATATGTTTTATAGTTTTGATAGCCACCACCTAGGGAAAAGCCTCAGTCTTTGTATTCCCTTCTAAGACTGCAGTAGGAGGGGCATCAAATCAAGCCACAGATAATAACTTTCTATATTTTGGGGGTTGCAGTTTGCTTTAAGTACCTATCAAGTCTTAGGAGGTGAACAAGCTGAGTAGGACCATATCCTTGGGGAGAGATGACAGATCTAATTGGAAAACAATTATCTTTAATTGGCTGTTTAAACATTATTATTACATGCTTATAGCTGAATATGCAGAGTTGGGATATTTAAAATCCAGGGAGCTCCAATTTCTTTACCTATTGCTCTGGACCAGGATAACTTCATCAGTCAGAATCCAAGATGTCAGAACTACAGAGCCAAAGAACATTTTGATCCAAAACATGAAGATATATAACCAGGCATTAGACTTGATCCTACTGTGCCAATCACATGGAGAAGAACAACTTTTGAGGCATAACAGGAAAATTGAAATATGTTCCTGAGAAATTTGGCCTAAATAAAATACAGTGTAGTATAAAAGAGTTATATAGTCTTGACTGGGCATTAAATAACATCTCTAACTTGGTCTCAGTATATTTGGAGTACGGTAAAGTCCCTTTTGCTATGGAAAATTGGTTGCTGTGCTGCTTAATTGTCTGGGCATTTTGTGTAATACAAAAAGCATTCTGTGTGTGGTCCTGGTGTAAAAAACTATGCATGGTATTTAAGCAATTTAACCTGCACATGATATAAAAGTCCAACAATTGACTAATGCTTACAGAGTAACGCTGCATCATCCACATATACAGGTAGTCTTTGACTTAAAAGAGTTCATTTAGTGACCATTCAAGGTTACAACGGCACTGAAAAAAGACCATTATGACCATTTTTCAACTTACGACCATTGCAGCATCCCCATGGTCACGTAATCAAAATTCAGACACTTGGCAACTGTCTCATATTTATGACAATTGCAGTATCTTGGGGTCATGTGAAAAGCTTTTGTGATCTTCTGACAAGCAAAATCAATGGGAAAGCCAGATTCACTTAACAACTCTCTTGCTAACTTAACAACTGCAGTGATTCACTTAACAACGGTGGCAAGAAAGGTTGTACAATGGGGCAAATCTCGGTTAACAAATGTCTCATTTAGCCACAGAAATTTTGGGCTCTATCGTGATCATAAGTCAAGGATTACCTGCAATAGGATTGAGATATGTTTGTCTGCTAGTATTGGTGGTTGATGAGAAAAATAATTTATCAGTGCATTAATATAGTAGACAATAGGTCAATAATACAGCTTTGTCTGTCTTCTCTGTTAATGGGGATCTTGATGGCATAGTACACTGGGCAGCAACATTTATTTATTTATTTATTTATTCGTTCGATTTATATGCCGCCCTTCTCCGGAGACTCAGGGTGGCTTACAATGCATTAAGCAATAGCCTTCATACTTTTG
>JANHZT010005555.1:174787-186880 GCA_032468215.1 Stegonotus admiraltiensis
GAACTCGCAGTAATTGCAGGCAGCTGGCAGCTAAGTGCTACTTAACAGCACTTTAGTCCGCTGCACCACCAAGGCTTTTATGGTGGTGCTTTGTATTTGTTGAGGAAGGAAGAAGTATGAAGGTTAGATTTGACCCTCAAAGTAGTATCAAAGAATGTATTCTTTCCATTGCATTACCTGATACACTACCACAAATTGTGAGTCTTCAATGTTGGTAAATATCAATAAATACAGAACAAATCTGATCACAGCACCATTGTATGAGTGGCTTTAATTGTTTCTTACCTGAAAGCTTGTTAGAGTATTAATTGCTTGAGGAAATGCAGAGGGCTCCTCTCTCATTTTCTCTCCTCTCTTTATAACTTTGCATTAGTGTTATCATATTCTTGAATGCTTAAGTCTTCATAGCAGTTTTGGCCTATTTTGCTACATTGCCTTACCAGTACAGTTTAGTTTTGTACTCTTTTATACTTTTCTTATTTTCCTAGACTACAGAACTGGCTATTTTGTAGCTACACAATTCCCTCATATACCTCTTTCACCTAACTTTCTTTCTCTCCAAGATGCCATTACTTCCAGCCTATCCTCTCTTTTTTTCAGACATCAAATCTTTTCCACTGCATCTGCTCTTCTAATCATTCAGATGTTCTGAGCAGGAAAAGACAGTCAACAGGCAATTCCCAAATGCCCAAATGGGTACAAACCACCAGCTTACTTAGGGCTGCTAAAATGCACAGCTTGTTTGCGTACCCTTGGTGGAAATTTGGGGACTGGGATTCTGAAGACTTGTACACATCTCTGTATTTTCTTTGTGATGACCCTTATTCTGGAAACACTGGCTTGATTGTTCACTATTAGTTTCTGCACAGTGTTTCCTGCCTTTGGGCAAGAGAAAGCTCTTTGCCCTGCATACCAGGATGACTTGTTCTGTTTGAAATTCTTCAGTGAAACCGTTTTTGTGTTTGTGTGCAAATTACAGGAAGGACAAATACTGAAGATACATGCTTAAAAAGTTGGTTAACTCTCTTTTTGCCTTGTTCCATTGTATCATAACCTGAGCCACTTCTCAGAGCATAATCTTATCAGTTAGCGGGGGGAAACATGACAAAAACTAAAGTATGCATTTATGGAAAAGTTAAGACAAGGCTGAGAGTGAATGACAAGCCTAGAGTTACCCATTGACCTTCCTGACTCAGCCAGGAGCTGAACCTTGGTTGTTCCTGGTCCTCATGTAACACAAAAGCCAATTTAAGAATACCTTAATTGGCTTCTCTTGGCCAATGAATACATGTAGCTTAGAATGCAATTGTTTCTTATTTGCAAAAATGCAATATTATTTATGCACTTTCAGGTATCTTAAGCACTTCATACATATTATAATAGCTTTATAAAATAGATAACACTATAGCCCCATTGCAGGCTGGTCACATTCATACTGTACACACTTCACTTCACTGTGTATAGAATTCATTTATTTCTGGCTTTTCACAAAATACTGCACAATAAAGTAATTGGGCTGAGTTCAGTTTAGAAAAACGAACAAAATATTGTCACCCTTAATCTAACATAATGTTGACAGAGGTAGAAGTTCTGATTTTCTTTTATTTAATCCAGAGTTGTTGGCAATAACTGCATGTAATTGAAAAGTAGAATTAAACTGGATACTTTTCCACAATACAGTCCATTCAAATGCATCGTGTTTGGCCTGAAGTTCCAGGCACCTCCTATCTTGCACCTGTGCACCTGTTTTTTTATACCTACATGCAGAACCTGACTTTTTTCTTTAGCATTTTGAATAGCATTTTGTTGAATAGGCTCCAATGTTGAAGTCTATCAAGATCCATTTGATTTTTAGCTTCTCTTTTGAATTGTTAGAAGCCCCCTTTTCAGCTTTGCATAATTTGTAATTTCGATGATCATTTTCTTCTTCATCTAAGACACTTATAAAAATGTTGAAGAACTCTGAGCGTGGGACAATGAGATGTCTCCCTGCACACCTCCCTCCATGTAGACATGTGTAAACAAGTACTGCCAGATATATTTGGGGAGCTTCTTGATTGAGTTCTGCAGGATCTGGCTAACCTGGCTAGGTGGCTCGGTGCTAAGATGCTGAGCTTGTCAATCAGAAAGGTCGGCAGTTCGAATCCCTAGTATAGGCCTCCTGCGTAAGCAGGGGGTTGGACTAAATGACCTCCAAGGTCCCTTTCAACTCTGTTACTGTTATTTTGAGTATAAGGATGGCTGTACCACTGGTAGAAGAGAACTCCATAATTATGCAAGGAACAAGATTATTGTTTTCTCAGTTCTGTGCTTACAATTTTACTACTCATTACTACTACTAAGTTGCATTTTAAGCTGCAGTCTCAAGGCCCACAACTGGTGCACCAGCAGGTAAGTGAGAATTAGAGACCCTTTATCTTAGTTGATTATGAAACTGAGCAAAAAGGCACTTGATGTAAGTCTGAATGTTTCAGCAGAACAGAGCTGGAAGGGATCTTGGAGGTCTTCTAGTCCAACCCCCTGTTCAAACAGGAGACCCTGTACCATTTCAGATAAGTGGCTGTCCAGTCTTTCCTTAAAAACTTCCAGTGATGAAGCCCCTACAACTTCTGGAGGCAAGCTGTTCCACTGGTTAATTGTCCTCACTGATAAGAAGTTTCTTCTTAATTCCAGGTTGCTTCTCTCCTTGGTTAGTTTCCATCCATTGTTTCCTGTCTTGCCTTCTGATGCTTTGGAAAATAAGTCGACCCTCTCTTCTTTATGGCAGCTCCTCAAATACTGCTATCATGTCACGCCTAGTCCTTCTTTTCTCTAGACTGGCCATAACTAATTCCTGCAATCATGTTTCAGTCTCCAGGCCTTTAATCACCTTAGTTGCTCTTGCCTGCACTTTTTCAAAAGTCTCAACATCTTTTTTGTAATGTGGTGATCAATACTGAATGCTGTATTCCAGGTGTGGCCTTACTAAGGGTTTATAAAGCCGGTACTAATACTTCACATGATTTTGATTCTACGCCTCTGTTTATATTATATTTCAGTATTGTCATGCTGAACAAGATGGTCAGTAAGTGAGGACTAACTTTATAGGCAGAGGTGTGACAATACCTTGCACAAGTACATAAGAGGCAGAACTGATGCAGGTGTGCTCCTGTATCCTTTTTAAGGACCCCAGTTATTGTCTTTGAACTGGATTTCATTCCCACCTCAGTTCTATAAAAACTTTGTCAACTCATATTTTTGCTTTGGTGCTAATATCAGTACTTCTGAAAGTTAGAATTTTACTATTGTTGGAGGTTACCTAGCAAGTGCAGGAAAAGCTTTTTGCTGACAATAAGCCAAGGAAACTGAAATCCAGCTGAATTTGAAGTAGTGCGGTCATAAACAAAAGCCTTTTACTTGAACTGTCTGGCATTGCAGCGAAGCACATAGCAAGTGGCTATGTTGAATTTGAGCATCCTCTGTCTTCAGCCATGATTTCCAGCGGACCTGAACACAAGGATGGGTGCCATTCACTGATAATCTTTTTACATTTTATGATAAGGATGTATAAAAATAGTGTTAAGCTACACTAAATCTGAGCATCAAAGTTTACAGCAGAATGCAAGGAGGGCTATAGTCCCCACATCACAAATATTTGTTGTGGTGCCCACTTGTTAAAGATTTCTTCTGCTGTCCTCTCCAATCACATTTTTGTGTTTAAAAACTTAACAAGGATAATAATATTAGGTGCCCAAATAATCTCAAATCTCTGTCTATTTTTGAGGAATAGCATATTCTACTTGGAATCTCTGAGAAAAATCCATGATGGGACTTGTCTCTTTGACTATGGTGCTTAGCATGAATAACTTACCAATAAACTTGAAACAAACATTATTCACAAGAAAAATGAATGTTAAGTCATAATGTATTTACTTTTTTTTAAAGTAAAAAGGCTCATCATAATATCCTGATTTGTACCTTTTATTTTTTCTCATTTTCTATGCGGTAAATGATATACAGTGTAAGCTTCTCAAAATTAATGCCCTAGTAAAAATTCCCATTGGTGGTACCAGACTGTTTTGCTACTATGTGGATCAATCTGCTAGGACTGACAGTGGTGGACATTATTCTGAAAAGCTGTATGAACCTAGTGACAACAAATTCCTTCTCTGAGGGTTAACTTTTCTTTGGGGAGGACCAAAGCTATGATAGCTAAACTTCAATGCATAGATGACATGGTTGCTATCAACCAGGCCACTTGTGAATAAATGGTGTAGAAAGACCTCTTAGTAAGAAAGAAATTGAAATCAGAATATCCCTTTGGTTAAAAAACTGGCATTTTTAGGAATGTCTTTATTTGTGGTTAGTCACTGATAATTCTTTAATTTGATGTAAAATTGAGTTCTCATTGTATTGCTACATTTGGCTACATTTTTGTACCCTAAACATAATTTGTCAGCCTGAAATGGGATTTACCATCAATTCTAAATCCAAATATTGTGCTTTACTATATGCACTTATTTTTCTCAATTAAAAAGAAACCTTAAGCATAATGCTTTTGCTTTCTACCTTTCATAGTAGTCTTCAAAGAAGTTATGTCATCTATGCATTGAAGATATTCAATTTTACAACATCTCCTCAGGCTATGGAGGGTGGGAAAGCTGTCAGTGTTGAGATGTGAGAGAATGGACTGAAATTAAATCCTTGGAAAAATGAAGTTGCTGTTGATACATCATAGTCCTCTGTCACTAGAGATATTCCTTGATGGGCAGGTACTATGCATCAGGGAAGAGTTTCAAACTTGAGGTTCTTTCTGGACTCATGAGTTCTACTGAGTCAGCAAGTAGAGGCTGTGACCAGAGTGGCTAATAGCTAGCTCCAATAGGTGTGGTCTTCCTAGAACAGAAGAACCTTAACTCATTCCCATATCACCTTCTGGTTAGATTACTGTAATGCACCCTACTTGGGTTGCTTTTAAAGATACTAAGAAAGTACAGTTGGTCAAAAATACAGCAGCCCCATCCTTTAAGGCTCCTTGAATTGGGATTATATTAGACCATTTTAGCAGAATCTGCATGTTAGAAGGCTGTAGGTATCTTCAGGAACACTGCCTATTGTGAATATCTATCTCACCAGTTAGATGTCCCAAGGAGAAATTTTTGCAAATCCTGTACTCTGGGACAGTTTGGAAGGAAGGGGTTGAAGTGAGGTGATACAACTTTTCTGTAGTAGTGTCAATCTTGTGGAAGAGTCTTATTTTGGAAATGATTATGGTGATGGTAATTAAAATTTATTAAATTTATATGCTGCCGATTCCTAGCGCCTCTTCATGGGGAAGATCAGGCTGGTTCTCTCTTTGCTGATGTTTTCGAAGATCTTGAAAGCGAATTGTTTTAAAAACTTTTCCTTAATGTGTAGGTTGCTATCGCTACGATTAATTATGTTTGTTTCGTATTGTATAGTTTTGTATTGTTATGCTTTTTGTTTCATATTGTATAGTTTTGTATGTGCTTTTGTATTGTTAGTAGTTGCTTTATTTTTGCCATATATATTTTAATTTATATCTTTTCTATGTAAGCTGCCAAGAATCTTTTTTTATTATGGTAGCAGAAGAACACGTTCATTTAAAAAAAAAACACCTCAGAATTATCATGTTTTTTTAAAAAAAATCACATGGAACATTAAATCCTGTTACACTTTATTGAATATCATATTAAATGAAAACAATTGACACTTGACAAATCATACATTGTTTATAGTAAGACAAATTACACATTGAATACAGTGTAACATTTACTTAACCATACTGCTGACTAAGCTGTCATTAAAGCATGTGGCTATATTATGTATACATACTTAATATTAATATTGTTTGATTACGAAATCCCTGTTAAAAAGAGCACCTTTTTGTGCCTTGTATAAAGAATCCCAACTAGGGAAAATTTTGTAGGTAGCACTGCAGAACTGCACGTTCTGAGACTACATTTAGGGAATATCTTAATGCTTTCAATTTTTGCCTTAAAAAATATTGCAAGGCAATAACATAGATAAGTGCCTCTATACCTTTTTGTCAAAAAAAAAAGAAAAAAAGATTTGTGTCATGATTTGGTGAAGAATGGAATGTAATTCTATTTATATGGTCTCCATATTTCACATGAATCTGTACAGTCCAAATGTCATTTATTCTATTACTTTAGAAAAACAATAATAATATATTTTTGGGAAATACATACTCTATATTCACCATACATTTATGTGCATGGGTATGCACGCATTCAGAAGATCACATTGCCGTCACTGTTCAGAGGAGCAACATTACTCTTTAATTAATCAGAAAAATTGGAAATATCTATTCAAAGGTCATTCACATTGAAAGCAAGACTGGTCCAAAGCCTCCCCAACCATTGTTATATGTTTCCTGTGCTTGTTTAACCTTATTCCTAAGAGACAAAGTACACATTATCTGCAATGACCCAGGTGCTCTGCATATTTGAGCTGTTCAAGTGGGAATCCTATTGAACCAATTTTCCAATGTAACATTGGTAACGAAAACCCTGTAGACCAATTTTCTATCGCTATTTCTACATTCTTCATATACTGGAATTCCTCTTATCTTTCATTATGAGATGATCATTTTCTCTTCTTAGGTTTCAAAAGTATTCCCTCTCTTCTCATTGAGAAGCTTTCTAAAATAAGGAGGCGTTTAATTAAAAGAATTGGATGTAATTGGAAAGCATTTTTTCTTCTAATACCAACCACAGAAGTCCAATGCATGCATGGTTGCTTTTTCCATGGCTGCCATATTCCACTACTAATTCCCTGTCCATTCCAAACAAACTATTGTTCTAACAAACTATTATGTGGAATGGTTCACACAAACTATTATGTGGAATGGTTAGACTGCATAGGTAGTATTTACAAATGGGCTAGGTCTCCATTCAATTACTCATGGAAGTATTATTAGAAAAATAGGCAACCCAATTATGGGAAAACAGCAGATATATTATTTCAGTAACATATATACCAGGTCACAATTAACATATACATGGAAAATTAAAAATATGCAATCTTGAATTCCAAGTACCTGAAAAGGGGATAGAAACTGCATTAGGTTTTGGCTCTTATTGAAATTCTGAAAGGCTCAGAGTTGTCATAAGCATTACATATCGGGGGAAACGGGAAGTACAAATGATATGGCAGGATCTCTTAGAGTTAGAATCCATTCCTATTGTAGTCAAAAGCCTAAGTGTTAGACGCAAAATCCATGCAGAATCACAGTGGAAGTAGCTGCAAAATATAAAATCCCTTGTTATGCATTGTTCAGAATATTTCAGAATTGCCTTTCTATCTCCAACATAAAGAGTTACATGGTTTTGCCTAAACCAGTAATGGCGAATCTTTTATCCACCGAGTGCCCAAACCGTGTGCGCATGCCCAAACTGAAAGGTGTGCATGTGCACAATTGTGCACAATCATGAACATGAATGCGCGCATGCGTAGACATGCATGTGCATGCACAGCAGAAACCCGAAGACCAGCTGGCCAGCGGGAGGTGGGGCACCCCAACACTGGCAGCATGGCAAGAGATAAGATCTTTTTCTTTTATGAGCTTGTTTCCTCGTTTGCAGGGAAACAGACGCTCACGAATAAAATGCCACAGAGATCTGACTTGGGGTGACAGCACACGTGCCAGCAGAGAGGTCTCTGCGTGCCACTTCTGGCATGCGTGCCATAGGTTCGCCATCACGGGCCTAAACTGATCTGCAAAGGAATCGGAGTGATGAAATGGCTATGTAGGGCAGGATGAAAGAGGTATCCATATTTTGACCATAACCTGGAAGGTACTTTAGGGTAAAACTTGTGCAAGTTTCTATTATGCGCTAAAAGAGAACAGAGGTGAAAATAAAATTGCATAATTACTATTTGCCAAATCATAAATTTGAAGAGATAAGAATGACCCCACCCCAAGCAGCTTCATGATTGCACTGCACAATGTTGGAGATCGCCTTACATGGTAGCTACATACTTTTATTTACATTCCAGTGATAATTCTTCACCACTATCACTAAAATTAGAACTATAATAAAACCTAGCTAACTGATATTTATCCACTTCAAGTAATTGATGATCTCCCATAATTTTAGTGCCTTAAGGAAAACCATACAGTAACTTTAAGAAACAAAATACAGGGTTCTTTGCCAGTGCACCATTTTCTTTTTAGTGTATAAATGTGGACTGATACTAAAGACAGTAACACTGGATTCAATATGGATTCTATAGAAAAGAACAGGGGCAAATAAAATAGATTTGATATTGAAAAATGTATGGATTCTAAATTTGAATCTCTTTTATACATATCATCTTCCATGTACCATTATTCCAAAAGCCTTGCCTTCTGTTGAGTTTTGAAAAAATCACCTCAAATAAACTGTGATTTATTTTCCTCAGATTGCTTTAGTTGTGCTAATTTCTAAGGGTTGTCATTGTGCTTTGGAGAAGATTGCAAAAGGAGCCACCAATGATTTCCCTTTTTGTTTTTTGTATGTTTCTTGGTTGGATTTCGAGGCCCATTCCAAAATACAGAGATTTATAGCTTAAATGGCTGCTCCCACCCCCACCAAAAAAATTGGTTAATTAAGAGGAGAAATTGAATTATTAATTAATCTACTCTAAGAGATGGACTTCCAGCCTCCAAATTCTAACCCCCTTCAATCCTTTTAAATCAATAACTTATATTAGAAGTGAAATTCATTAATTATTTTCAAACTGTAAGAGCCGATAGCAATAGCAATAGCATTTAGACTTGTATACTGCTTCACAGTGCTTTACAGTCCTCTCTAAGCTGTTTACAAAGTCAGCATACTGCCCCCAACAATCTGGGTCCTCAGAAGGATGGAAGGTGGAGTCAACCTTGAGCCTGGTGAGATTTGAACTGCCAAATTGCAGGCAGCCAACAGTCAGGAAAAGTAGCCTGCAGTACTGCATTCTAACCACTGCGCCACCCCAGCTCTTTAATGTCATTGGCCAATACATTCAAGGGCATCAACAACTACTTTTGAAAGAATCTCATAAAATCTAAGCATACATCCTAAACAATTGATTTATTGTGAATAATAAGGTGCTAAGCATTTAGCCCATTGAAGGAAATAACTCAATGAGTTACTTTTTACATGAAACCACCATATATTTAACATGGAGAGAAATGGTTTCCATCTTTCTTTAAGCTAGTACAGAAATTTACAGAAATCTATCTTCATTTGATAGTTTGGTTTAAATCTCAAATTTTCTTTCCTGTTCCATTTTTTTATAGTGCTGAGATTTTTTTTGACAGGTCACCTTGAAATAACCAAGTGAATATATGATCGAATTTAAAACAAAATAAAGATTAAGGCATTTAATCTTTATTAAATATTTCATTGGATTTTGTGGTTATTGTTTCCATGGATATAGAGTTTTAAATAAAGGTGGCAAAGCTTGATTCAGGCAGGACAGAAACATTTATTTTAATTTATATATAATTGTTGGGAATAGTGTAATAATAAAACCATACTGTCAAAAGTTCCCTTGTATTAAAAAATAGTATTTTGCAAAATCAAGTATTCGCCAGATCCAATAAGATGCTTTCAGTTTACAGAGCAAATGCAAACTATAAAACATATCCCTGTTTCCAGCTTTTATTTATAAAAGCATTAAGATGCCATAATCGAATTCATATGAATGAATGAATGAATGAATGAATGAATGAATGAATGAGTTCTTAAACATCTGTTATACTATGGAATGATGTAATTTTCTTTTATTTCAGGGGAATTTATTCTTCCCCATCTATAATAACATTGGACTAGTCATGTTAGGGGCAGTATGTAGAAGGCAAATCCAACTACTGCCGTCACCAGTTCCATTTCCCTTCCACCTTCTTTTTAAGACAGGGAGAATAGTAATCCCTTATTAACAATTTGCAAATTACACAGGAAAATCAGCTGTATGAAGATGCATAATATAGTGCTTTTCTCCCTACCATCTTAATATTTTAGAAAAATAACTTGAAGAGTCCTTTGGTTATAAAAAGAAAGTATTTTGAATTTGGATCGTTATTCAAGGCTAATATTTTAATGGCTCATTCAGCAACTAGTCATAGTGTCACTCAGCACTGTCATAGTGCTTTTCCAAATGTAAACTCATTTCTAGTTTCCTTCTTAGAAAATATTGTTGAAGCAAGACATGAACAAGTTGAACTATAATCACAAAAACAGTAGAACAATAAGCCCCTTTTCTCACAAGGGCGTAAAGTATCAGAATATATATATATGCCCATTTATGCCACTTTATTCAACATAGGCAGAGTACCCAAATTCTAGCTAAGATGCATTTATTGCCATGGTTAAATTAAAGAATATTACGTTTACTAGCAGTAAAAAATGAGAAAAATTATAAGACACTGACTGTCACAACCAACCTGTAATCTGTTTCAGTTTATAATTTTGATGAATGTGAAATGAGTGGAGCTTCCCAATGAATACATACATTGTTTCATGCCATGACTGCCTTTTAGCTACAGATAATATAAAGGGAGTTGTGAACACCAAAGGTGTTGCCTTACTATATTTAAGACATTGCTGGTGAAACTTAAATATTTTCACAGAAGTATTTATACTGCAGTGAAGTAAAAGCAATAAAATCAAACACAAAAGACTGAGGAAAAAAAGCCAATTATGCCACACATCAATAAAGCAAATAGCTTAATCTTCACAAATGTCTCTCAAATCACAATGTATCAAAATACGTGCAGTACTTTAAATAAACTGAGAAGGAGTGGGGAACCAGATCTTGTCAGCATAACTTTTCTTGTGATTGAAATCCAAGAAAGGAAGCAGATAATGGTGCCTTTATAATGTTGACTATATCTTGTTTGTTTTTTCTCTTCTCTAGTCTGGTGATCTTAATTCCTATAATGAAAACAACAGAAATTACAGTAAACATTATGATGAGAAGTTGTTCAATAATGATAAGACAACAGTATCCTGTTCTTTTAATGTTAACCAAAATAAACATTAAAAATTTTAAGGACAAGATTCAGATTTGCAAGCCTCTCTTCAAAGCCAAATGTCCAATTCTCTAGACTTACAGCAATATTTTATTTATTAACTATAGTTTATGTGTTTCTTGATTCAATAAACCACAGAATAATTTATCACAGAAACCATTTCCATCCCCACAATGTTAAAATAAAAGCCAGCCAACCATCAATCAAATAAAACTGAAGCAACAACTCTTCACCAAAGAAAGTTGTAACATTCAATCTGTAGTAGGGAGAGTCCCCTCATTGCCAAATGATTATTAGACTTTCTGGAAAAGCCAGGTTTTAATGACATTATGGAAAAAAATATGGTGGGAACCAATCTAATCATACAAAGAACACTGTTTCAAAAAAAAAACAAAAACCAGGCATTCCTTCATGAAAGAGATCTCAAGGGACTCCACCATTTCCAATTCTATTGGGCAGGCAGAAGTTACTAGGAGAACAGTCCCATAGATATTTTGGTCTTCTGAAGGTTTGGTTTTAAAAGTTAAAAAAAGTATATTAAAAGTAAAAAAAACAAAACAAAACCCAGCAACTTAAACTGCATGCAAACTGGTAACCAGTGCAGTTCTAGCAGTATACCGTAGTAACAGCAAATTCTTGTCACTATATGAGCCTCTGCATTCTGAATACTTGATTCTCCTAGTTGGCTTTTAAGGTCAGCCCCATTATCTGCTTTGCCAAAAAACGTAAGAAATTCCCAAGTGCCAAGAAAGAAAAGAAATATATTCCCAAGAAAGAAATATGATTTAGAGTTAATAATAAGTATAATGGTTGAATTAATTTTATACTGATATTGTATGGAACTTTTTTTCTTTTTCTCTCCAAAGTTTATTTCCTTTTAGATGAATTACACATTGTGATAATACAGTAAGAAACTACACACACACACACACACAGAGTTTCTTACTGCATTGTCACAATGTATAATTCATTTTGTCTGTTTAATTCAGTCCATTAATAACATTATAACATTTTACTTACTAGTGGATAGTTATAAAACTATCAAATCACGTACGTACATTTTATAGCAT
>JANHZT010005555.1:206146-218034 GCA_032468215.1 Stegonotus admiraltiensis
TTTTGAATGTAGAAGATCTTAAAGCAGACAACAGTATGTAAACAGTCTGCAAATGTATAACTTTGCTAGGACAACCTCAAGGCTGAGTGTAAAGCTTTTAGAAAGACTCCCTTCATCAGATTTCCTTCTACTCTTCATCCTGAACAAAGCTTTGACTGACAATAAAGAAATTGCTTCTTTTCTTCAGATTAAACCCTTTTCCAGGAAAAGTATGCAAATGTAATTCGAGTTTCCCTTGTTTGAGGCTACTCTGAACCAGATAGCTTTTCACTGTTTTCTTCATGCAGACCAAACTGCTGGTTGACAGGGAAACCAACCTTCCACTTCAGTGTTTCATAGTAATAATAGTTGGTCTTGAGCCCTGCCATGGACTTTCAAAGAAAATCAGCTAGTCCTAATTAACTATTGCCTGGATATTTTCTAAAGTAGGATAATAGCAAATGAGTGAACATAAATCCACTTTTTTCTTTGTACAGCATTTTAAAATGTCCTTTCTTTTTATTTTTTTATTGGCTTCTCCCTTAAGTAGCTTTTACAGAAAGAAGACAAAAGGAAAAGGGAGAAAAATTTACTCAAAACATCAGGAATTGTTTATAATCCCTTATATAAATTGTTTTTATACTGTGAAACAGAGAAAATGATTAGCATTACTCAAAAAGCAGAGATTTTTATATAAAATATATCTTTTTATATTTAAGTTTTCAAAATTAGAAATATATTTACAGTTATTGACCTGCTATCATTCCTTAAATCCTAAATTAGCTGAAGAATATATGGTGTGGGACTTGTGGGACAATCTGTTTTAAATTCTTTCCATCTCTAAAAAAATCCTAATATTTATCAGATCAACATACCCAAAAGAAACAAAGTTTATTGTAGATGAAAATAATTCCATGAATTTGTTTTGAAATTTCTCCAAACAACTGCCATGATACTAAATACAACATGATTCCAAAAATTCTCAGGAAGCACTACTTCCAGAAACAAAGATCCATGCCACAAACTTTAGGCAACAAACTAAAGCTATCATTTGCAATATGCATATCTGAAAATGTACATTTCTATATAAACTTAATGAATATGCAACATATCAGTAATGTTATACAGAACTATCAATGACTACTAGCCTTGCATGCTATCTACAAAATCATAGACAACATGCCTTAAAACATATTTTACAGGAACAAACAATAAAAGATCACAAACGTAGACACTGTAATGAATCATATAAAGCTAAATAAATAAATAGAAGTTATTTGTTTATTTAGATCGGATATTTTATCAATAATAAGATTTACTCTGTTATTACATATCTATTTCTCTCCAGTTTATTAGACATTCTGTTATGCCTGAGTATTAACGAACACTAGCTCACTACAGGTAATCCTCAATTTACAACCATTGCAGACCATTTGAAGTTATGACTGCCTTAAGAAAAATGACTTATGACTGATCCTCACACTTATAACTGTTGAACTATCCCCACAGTCATGTGATCAAAATTTAGGCATTTGGCAACCAGCATGGATTTATGATACTTATAGCGGCCCAGGGTCACATGATAACCATTTGCAACTTTCCAACCAACTTCCAAACAAGCAAAGTCAATGGAGGAAGGTGGATTTGTTTAACGGCCACATGATTAGCATAACAACAGTGGCAAAAATGATTGTAAAATCAGGCATAATTCACTTAAAAACCATCTTGCTTAGCAACAGCAATTACAGTTCCAATTGTGTGCACAAGTCAAGGGGCAACTGCATCACATATAGCAATTGTCTGCATGAACAATCAATAATCTTCAGTATTTTACATATGCTATGGCACAAAAAACATGAATCCGGAACAAAGCTGTTATCCAGACTAAAAATCATACCTCGCATTTGTAAATACAAAATTGACCTGTCATTTGTTAGTGATGGGTTAGGGTTAGGGATGGGACAGAGGATGAACTATATTTTGTAAAAAGCATAATTCACCAGTGCTACCAGGATTGCATTGTGGGTCTAGGACAGAATTCCTCAAACTTTCCGGGTTGGCTGTAGTGTCAAGGTGGGGGAGAGGGAAGAGAGGATGGTTTTGTGGAAAGGGTAGGCATGTGTGTGAGCACCCGTTGCTCACACGTGGGCCTGAGAGTGCCCACAATGCTCATGTGACTGTGGTCCCCAGTACCCATGCACTTGCGCAGACCTCGAGTGCCCGCTATGTTCACATGAGACCTGAGCATCTGCAATGCTTATGCTAGTGGGGCTACGAGTCCCACAAAGTTTGTATGAGTGGGTTAGATACATGCGCACCCCAGCCATCTGCTCATGTGATCCCATAGTGGGGCCGTGGCCCACAGATTGGGGACCCCTCAGCTAGCATATGCAGATTTCCCTGCATACATATTTAATGTATGTCATACATCCCATTGCATGTCATACATTAAATAAATACAACAACCAATGACAGAACCATAATGTGTGGCTGTGCTGACATCAATTTCAAATAATTGTATTCTCCACAGTTTCTACAGAAAAAGACATTTAGAATGGCCAAATGTCTATTTTTCAAGCTTTTGAATAAGGCTTTTATAGACTTTATTTCTATTCAATTAATCTTTCTTACTGAGTGATTTTTAAAGATATTTAATTTAATTTTAATTTTTATTTATACCTTCTAGTATTATTCAAATTTAATTTATTTACTGAAAGATGGTAGTATTTAGGGTAATCTTAACCCTAAAATAAATCTGGATAATAGAAACGGTACTTTCCGTATAAAAGAAGAAAGCATTATTAGGGTGCCCTGAAAATTATCTCGATATGATAACCATAATCTTAGCCCAAGCATGCCAGTATTGAACTATCTGAATTATGTATATATACATAGCAGTTCCTTTATCATAGCTAGTTCTAGATCACTGCATCTTCAAAATCTACAAGGATAAGCCTATCTCAATTTCAATATACTATTCTGTATGATGTCATCACAGTAGTAAAACGATCCCTTGTCCAGGAAAGGCCAATTTCGGTACACCATCTGAAGCTAATAATTACCAGTGACATTAGTATCCCAATTTGAATAACTGTTTGTATTGATAGAGTGCAGATAGTCCTTGACACACTACAGGAATGGAGTATGCCGGAACGTAGTCTGCCCATATGTCATGATAGTTGTAAAATGGGTTACTCATGCAATCAACCCAATTTTATAACATTTTTTTGCAGCAGTAAGCAAACACAGCGGTTGTTAAGCAAACACAAAGGCTGTTAGCGAATCTATGGTTCATTTTGGGTACTGTTTTGCTGAAAAGAAGTCCCGGTTTCCCCTTTGCATGACTGCAGCTTGCTGCAAATGGCCATACATACAGTGGTGTTGCTGAGTGGTTAGGGCGACCGTGCATGGGATCCAATCATCAGAACTTCAAATATGATTGTAAGACCCTTTTTTTGAGTTGTTTATAACTTCAAACGGTTGCTAAGTGATCAGTCGTAAATCAATAATTACCTGTACAATTAGAAAAATACTAAAGACCAGATGGTTCAGATCCATTCTTAAGATCCCTGTTTTATTAGAATTCAGTTTCAATTAATTGGCCTCATCTACCCTATTATTATATTTATACACTGGTTTAGGAAATGTGCAGACTCTTATGATGCAGTAATTATGGATTAAATATCTGAACATTATCAGCATATTAATGGTACTCAAAATCTGATGACTACCCCAGGAAAATTATATTATTAATAAAAAGCAACGGGGACAAAATGGTGTCTTGTAACATTCCATGACATAAATGTGAAATCCAATGGCCCAGGTAGATCATATCTGAAAGTAGAAGAAAAATGATAATAAAATGTCCCCAGTTCAAGATATAGTATCAAAAGTTACTAAGATGATAGAAGAGAACATATGTACAGTAGCTGAGGGTTGAACTATGGAGATCTTGGTGCTCTCTGAAGTTGGTAGGTTGTTGGCCTGCAGACATTTTGTTACCTGATTAGATAACATCTGCAGTTCTCTTAGTGCATTGAAGATGTTACCTAGTTGGCTAATAAAATGTGTAAGCAAAACAACCAACCAAGCTCAAAAGAGTACTAAGGTCTCCATGGTTACCAAGACATTTGATAGGACCAATCTCACTCTCTCTGCATGTCACTTATTAAGGCACCCAGGGACACTTCTGTCCTCAATCCAGGCTGAGCTAAAACTAAAGCTCTTTTAAATGGGCATACTATAATTTTGTAATCTACTTTCTTTCACTTCTAATATGACATCAACCTCAACCACTTTATTATAGAACCTCCATCATGCCAAGATTGGAACAAAATAACTTTTTCCAAAAAGGATGCTTTTAACCCTATTTTATCTAGCCATTGTATAGAGTTTTAAGTTCATAAATATAGTTTTATAATTATAATACAATTTTAATAAATTTTACCAGTGTTTGAGGATCTCAACAAGTAAGATGTCTGCTCATTATGGAATACTGTAATATAATGAGTGAAATTTTTGTTTGATTCATATGGAAGAAAGGAATTCCTACACACCCTAACCTAACAATTGTTCAAGCAGTGATTATGGCTAGAAACATATCTCTATATAGGCTCCCCAAGTGTATCCTTCTTCCGATATTTGTTCTCTATACACTCCAAAGGAAGACAAAAGAGATGTACTGTACTAGGGAAATGCAACCCCTTTTGCTTTTGCAATGATATTGATTTGACCACAACCAGCAAAGTACCCTGCCTCAATGCACTTGTCCAGAGACAGATTGCCCTGCGCTCCTTTTTCTCTTTCCCAAAAATATGGATATGGGGAAGATGAGTTGTATTCTACCAAATGCACATACCTTGCCAACGGAGAAGCACTGTTGTAATGCAGTCTGCACAAACACATATGCCATCATCAGGAGGAGAATGGAAGCAAACAATGACACATGTACAATTACAAGATTTCAACTGTCAAAAAACAGAAGGGAGGAACTGCAGCTGTAGAAATGAGTCAGCAGGTCAGAAGGAAAATTACTTTAAACAGAAGGAATCCCAAAGAAGGAAATGAATGAAAACAGAGAAAAGCAAATGCCACTTTTTTTCTTCTTCGCACTGCATGTCACATGCTAGTCTACTCATCAAGTTTCTCAAGGATGGTAGACATTTTCCAAAAAGTCATAAGAGGGCAATTTAAAGGAGGAATCGCCAGCAACTAATTCCTCTGTTCTTTAGAAGGCGAAGAATTTTTTAAAAAAGATGGGAGAACAATCTTATTTTAAGTTTCAATATATAGAAGCTTTAAATGAATTATCCATTTTGATTAAAAAAAAGCTGTCTATTACAATACAATGTCATACTTTTTTAAACATTATCTTCATCTATATTTAATCCTTGGCCACAACAATAAGTTTTCTTGACTAACAAACTTTTTATGAGGCTAGCCTGCAGGCAAGTGCATTATTTTCTTCTTGCATTTTTGCCAAACACAGAAATCTTCTGAAACAAAAGTAGAAAGCTGTCATTTCCATTGTTGTTTTGCATTACTGGAAATAACCA
Organism: Stegonotus admiraltiensis; assembly: GCA_032468215.1. NCBI lineage: Eukaryota > Metazoa > Chordata > Lepidosauria > Squamata > Colubridae > Stegonotus > Stegonotus admiraltiensis. Next base: position 211,681 of record JANHZT010005555.1, read on the forward strand.
CACTGTATAACAAAATATTAGATAAATGTTATATTAGATAAGGAGCTACAGGTCAATGATGGACCATGTGATTTTATTCAGTCACATTGTCAATCGCCTGATATTTCCAGTTAAAATCCCTGTTATTCACTCTAAACACACAGGGAGGGAGTGAAGGAAGTGGGGGGAGAGAGAGAGACACACACACACACACACACACAGAGAGAGAGAGAGAGAGAGACAGAGAGAGAGAGACAGAGAGATACTTTCAGTATAGAGAAAATGGAGATAGAAAGCCAACTGATCTGAAATGGAAGTCCTCCATTTGGCAATTCAAGAACTGTGTTTCAGTTTCTGTTTGATATATGATGAGCACTCTATCCACTTTGTTTAGACTAAACTTTATAGTCAATATAAACACATTCAATTTAGATTACTATTACAACATTGCCTGCAATAGCAATAAATATCCAAATTTAATACAAACATACTTTAAAAAAGCATACAGATAGGACTGACTGACAAGATATGGTATTATATTTGGGAACTGTTATGTTTAATTGTTTTATTAAGTCTATGACAGTTGTGTTTTTCTTTTCAGCTATGCTAAAATAAGGGGAAATATCAGAATCACAAATCCGTACATTTTCCTGCTTTATAATGAATGCAATCCATATATACAAATGTGTGCTGACTTGCCTCACCTACCAAGATAAACCATTTGAGAGTATGTCAGGTATAATTAATGCAACACGACCCAATCATTTCCAGTTTGCAAGAAAGAAACTTGCATTCTTTAAATCCAGAGCTCAACCTAGAGATTATGCTAAATTGTTTCATACAGTCTTCTGCATATGTCAGATGGGCAGCAATTGTACCCTCTAGTGATAAACAAATTATACATGAAATCAATTCCACTTCACAATAATTTTCTCAATTGGGCATTATCTTTCCTTTTTCTTGCTCCATCCAGTTAAGCATGCATCCTGTAACTTGCTAATGAGCTGGGGGCTTTCTGTTCCAGGTGGCACCCCCTGCCTCGAAGTCATGACATTTCCCATTTTGAATGCTGCTGGCATTTTTCGACAGCTCTTGCTAACTAGCCTTTTTGACCTGCACTAAGAGGAACTCATCTCATTGAATCCTCTAACCTGCCAATCATTCCAGCAAATGATCTTCACAGTCACTCCCAAGGCAGAAGAAAAAAAGAAAGAAATAGAAAGGAAAGAAAAGCTAGTAAGAGAATGCAGGAATAGGCAAGCAAGTTGCCTTTGCAGCTACCTAATGAGAATATTTTAAGTCTCAGGGGCAGCAGAAGCATGGAAAAACTGGTGGGAAAATTAGGACAGAATTGAATCTCTATAATTAAGAATTTATTTCCATTTTGAGATTATGTCGAAGCAACATCCCTGAGTTGTTTTTGAAACTAAAACAAATACGTTTGCCACATAAATACAAAAATACATCTCTTTCTCTGTCATCAATATGCAGTTCTCACAAAGCTGTTGTCAAATGGCTTTCTTTACAAAATTAAGCTGTGAATTAAGCATGCTGGTATGAATGTTTGAGGCTAAACATTATTATGCAGATTTTCAGGGAAGCTGTGAGTATACTAGAAAAATAGGTTCTTCATCTCTCTCACACACACATACCTGTATGATGCGCAGTCTTGTTAATTAGAAAACACATAAAATGTTAGCTAGACACAAGATCATTATATATCCTTTCCATTATTATTAAGCAATTTCAATATACTTGGGAAGTCCATAGTAAAAGTGGCAATAAAAATTTAAAAATAACAGACAAAATTTTTACAGAAATTACAGTAAAAATATGAAGTCTTTGCATCACTTGATAGCTGTTTTTAAAGAATGGAGTGAATCTACTTGTTCTTTCATCTTAGTAAGTATCATTTTGTTTTGTTTAACAAGTGATATAATACTAAAAATATATAGAGAACCCAAATGCTGCTCAGAGTTTACAACTGTATCGGAATCACAAAACATAGATTGTGTACAGACATTCATTCTTAGAATAAACTTACTGAAATAAAACTTCCATCAACTAGTGGAAACTGTTTATTAGAATAGATTTTCTCTTCATTGCCGCTACTGCATAATCAATAAATATATTCTGGATGTCTTGAACCAATTCAGTATAATGCCTATTACATGCAGGTCCTATGATTCATTATAAAATATCTACAATGGAAAGATAATAAGCATTTTTATTTAAGATTCAGAATTGCATGTTTCTCTTCATAAAATTAGATGGTTATCATTATTTTAATTTCATGAGGAGAGAAATAATTTATTATAATTTGATCTAATAAAATAAATTTGATTGAACTTCTATTTAAATATATCTTCACTGAAAGAAGAGATTCTCCCTGCAGCTAAGAACATTTAATTCCCTATTAAACACAGTGGGTGTTGCATAGTTATCAGATAGCTGAACTGTGTTAGTCTTTATGGTGTTTAGTTTTCTTTGTTTCATGAACTGCTTCACTCACTATACACAATATATCAGCTGTAAATATTTTCTATTTTTTTACATACCAAAATAATTTTATATATACCATAATTCCATTATTCCAAATATTATTTGCTAGAACTCCACCAAAAGTAAAAATTGCTTAATTTTCAAACTGCTATAAATTATCATCCCATACAATGGTTTTGCTGTCGCCATAGGCTACAGTCTATGTGTCAAAACTAAAACCAATTGCTTTGTTAACTTCAGTTTTCTCCTTCAATGGTTTCCCAGCCTCCTTCTCTCTGTAGACAAAGACTAGTCATGGGATCATGTGATAAATTAATCCTAAAAGAGAGGTAGCAGTCTGTGGGAGAAATAGAATCATTCATAGATTCTTTTTTTGCTTCTTCTTTAGTACTGTTATTAATACACTGTCCCCAATGTATTTCAGTGCCATTCCAGACTATCAATCCATTTTAATTACAACTGTTTCTATGCCTAGAAAGATTATTAGCTGATCAAAAAGATTTTTTAATGGGAAATTCCTGCTATTCTAGAATAAATCATAGTATACAGTAGGAAAATTCATCTTTGGTACCCAAAACCCAAGAGCAGTCCTATAGGATACAGTTTAGAAAAAGAAACATTCCTTTAAATTTTTCACAAATGTTATTAATACAATGCAAATATGACAAAAAAAAAAACCCTTTGCTTTTTAAAAATGTTTTCACTTGGTGAGACTTCAAAAAATCAGTACTGATCAAAAGAAAAGCAGGAACTCAAATCTAGGATTTAAAGTCAAAACTAGTATAAAGAGTATGTATGCTGAATCAGTCCCTATCTAATATAAATATTATTTTCCAATATTAGAACTGTGGGATCATATTGTTGGAAGGGACCTTGGAATTTCTTTTCAAGCATACTGGATCAGTACTGCAGAATGGGTACTACAGTATTTTTAAAGATGACTTCTCTCCTTAGTTATGTTAATCGAAGAATCACCCATTACTTCCCAGGAAATTTCACTTCCTGACAAATCTCTTCGCAAGGAAAAGTCCATCTATTTCACTAGTTTTTAGATATCTAAATCAGGATTTTCTAGAGATATCCCATGGCACATTTGGGATAATTCTCCTAGTTCAAAATAGTGTAGAACTATTGTTCTGTGTGATGTGGATATTATGCTTCTACCAATAATGTCTTAAGAAGTAGTAAGGTTTTTTTTTTAAGAGGGTCCATACTAGACTTTCAGATGTTTACTCAGTTTATAATCCAAAAGACCTCAATCTTTTTGTAAGCATTTCTATTTAACCAAGGTTTTGAAAATATTCCTGTATTTAAATTTAATTTTTTAATGAATATAACATTTCATCTTATTAGTTTTGGTCCAGGGGTCCAATACTTTTCAGAGACTTCTATACAATAGTGACAGTTTATTTATTTCTTCTCTAAAAATTACAAAACTGATGTTTATGGACTGTGTTTGAGAAAAATAGCTTCCCTCTTCTCTTATAGCACACCCAGCTACATCCGTCCCTATCCATAGATTCTGAACAGTATCAGAAGTTGAGAATTACTATTTTAGATGTGCATAGGAATGTACTGGACACTAAATATCTTAATTTCAGCAAAGCATTCAACAGAGCCTCCATGAAAACTTTGCATGTCTTTTCATGTCTCCATCAAGAAGCTGGAGTGAATGATGGGAGCTCATCCTGCCATGCAGCAGCACTTGAACGCAGGCTTGCTAACTTCCATTCTAGCAGCCTAATCATGTGAGCCACTGTGCTCCTCTTTAAAGTAAAATAGCACAATGATATTCAATCTACTTCTTCTCCATTTATGTTTGAACAGGTAACAACATATGAACTTGATTGCAGAAGAAGTTTCAAATCTAGATGTCAGCCTCAAAATGGCCAGCCATCCCGGGGCTGCCATTTGGGGAGGGGAAGATCCACCATCGCTGCGTGAGCTGTCAGCTGAGAGGCAGATCAGCCGAGCACTGGGTAAACACCCAGCTGAGGAGCAAAATGGCTGAGCACCAGGTGGAAGCCAGGCCACTGCTCTGTTGGGCTTGGTGCTGCCAGAAATGCCTCCAGACCTGGAGTCAGCTGGAAAGCAGATAGCTGGAGTCAGCTGGGAAGCAGATAGCTGGCAATCAGCTGGGAAGCAGACACCAGCAGAAACAGCTGAGCATCGGCAACTAGAAGTCAGGGGTGGGGTGGGTGCACACATGAAGCTTCCACTGATTAATTGTGGGCAGACACCAGGGGTGGGATAAGCGCACATACTTAAGGGGAAAGGGATAAATTGCAGTTAGTGCTAACTAAGGCTTTTTGTCTTGTTGGTCACTATGTGCTGGGTTTCACGCTTACAAGAATAAATGCTTCAAACTGAACTGTGTTGTCTGAGGTTTCTTGATGGTGAACTACAGAATGTGACACTAGAGATATTTATAACAGGCTGTCCTAAATTCATCATTCCTCAGCACCTGAAATACAACTAAATATTGCTAAAAGTGTTTTTCATAATTATTTGTTAAATGACAGTTACAAAGCCCGAATGTAGAAAAACTCCAGTTTCAGAAATCCTAATCTCTGTGACACAAAAATCTCCCAAGAAGCTTCTGCATTAACTGGAAAACGCTTATTGATTAGAAACATACACGTATTCTGCATTAGGAATATAAAAGTAAAATGCTGAAAAAGTATTATCTAGTTCAAAAGTTAAAGCATTCTGAAAATATGGTTCCAATATCTAGGCTTAGGTAGGCAAGAAATTTACTATGGCCTATATATAAATCATAAATTTCACTTGGCATAACTATACTGGATTCACTGATGGCATCATATCTACATGGTACAATTGTATCTACATCTACAAATGGTACAATGGTACAATCATATCAACATCTACAAATACAATACAAAATTTCGTCTTTTACTGCAAAAACCATAGCCTTTGAACAGATGCTTCAAGGTAAGACTACAGCAATATTTTATACTGTATGTATTTTATTTAGGATGTTTTTCTGCTGATTAATGCCTTTAAAGCAAACAGAAATACAATATAATACAAACTTGGAAGGTATCCTTTTGCTGATAATTTAAAATTAAGGTTTTACAAATGCTAATAACAGTCAAAATAAAGCAACCCATGAGATCAAACACTCTTTGAGCATTTTTTAAATTGCATGCAATAATATTAGCTATATTTAAAAAGTGCTGTTATTAGATTCTAATACCCAGACTACTTCCAGCTGGCCACCAATCCTATGTAGTATGAGCTTTTTCTGCTGGTGCCGATTTATGCAGAAGCAGTTTCTGTTAATTAATAAAAGCATTATTCAAAAACCACAAGTAAATTCAATTTGGGAAGGTACTTTTCAGTGAATTATGATTGCAATATCGATTCAAAATATATATTTTCATTTTTTTCCCAATTACAATACAATACACACAGATGAACAATGTGTGCATTTTTACTCAACAGTTCCAATGAAATGTTTTTAAAAAGCTGGTCAAATATTACACTTGCCTTATCAAATTATAAGGTTATGCATATCTTTAGTTTTGAAAATTTGAAAATTCTGAAGAAAAACACAACATATGTTAATATAATCACATTCAGCTGAGTATTAACAAGCCTGTAGTATAAGGCTTTGCTGTATTGATTGAATGCCTCAAATTGGGAATGAATGGCACAATAGCTGAGTTGTCTCATCATTCACTAATGATGACACCCAAAGGTTAAAAATGTAGAGGTGAAAAAAATAAAATGACTTTTCAATACATGTTGGTAAAAGTATTGTTATATTACCGTTAGAAGATACAGAACAATTAAAACTCAGACCACACGTTTTCTGAATAGTTTTTATCCCAGAGCTATAACTGCACTCAA
>JANHZT010005555.1:251697-261871 GCA_032468215.1 Stegonotus admiraltiensis
AGCTGAGCTCGCGTGCCCACCAATATGGCTCCGCGTGCCACCTGTGGCACCCGTGCCATAGGTTCGCCATCACGGTTCTATCCTCTTACCTAAGAATAAGCTCTAATGAACTCAATGGGCCTTATGGTTGAGTAAACATCTCATTAAGACTGAGAAAAACTATTCCCCAAAAAACTCTTTAAGATTAAAGTCCAATCTGCAGGATTTAAAAGGTAAAACAATCAGCATTTTAAGCGAATGCTGACCTACAAGCCCATATTAAGATGCATTCAGGTAGTTTTAACAGAATTTAACTTGGAGTATTCTCCATGAGTTTTAACAACAGGTGTTTCAGAGTAACTCTGTATTGTGGGGGTTGGACTTCACACAAGTGGTGTTCTCTTCTAAAGATTGATCATGTGTTAACACAGATGGAGAAGTAGATCAGTGAAGGGATCCTATTGGAAATCAAGGTTCTATAGATCCTAAGCAAAACTTGAAGATGGATATTGCAAGATCAACAAAAATCAAGACTCTAACCAGGGGTGAAATCCAGCAGGTTCTGACAGGTTCTGCAGAACCGGTAGTGGAAATTTTGAGCAGTTCGGAGAACCGGCAAATACCACCTCTGACTGGCCCCAGAGTGGGGTGGGAATGGAGATTTTGCAATATCCTTCCCTCAGGAGTGGGGAGGGAATGGGGGTTTTGCAGTATCCTTCCCCTGCCACGCCCACCACGCCACGCCCACAGAACCAGTAGTAAAAATATTTGGATTTCACCACTGATTCTACCCCCATATTTATTCCATTTCTGTAGCCTCCCATCTCAACAAAGATGTTGAGATGGGAGGCTTCGTTGTAACTAAAAATAAATCTTAAATCTTTTTATAATTAATTTTGGACTCGCTGAAGCTCAAATTCGGACACAGTGGGCCAGTCCACATATTTAGTAACTAAACTAAAACAAACATTAAAACAGTGATTTCACAAGAAATCGGTTCAAATCACTAACCTTCCACACAAAATAGTAGATAAAAATGCTACCCTGTTTCCCCGGATAATAAGCCCAATTGGGCTTTTGAGCACACTCACTAAAATAAGCACCCCCAAAAATAAGCCCTCCCTGAAAATATTTAACCACATGCACAGCCGGTCCCTGCCATTTCCTCTGGTTAGGGTTAAGGAGGCAGAGCTGGAAATCAGGTAAGATGGCAAGAGGAGCCCCATCTTGCTCCACACGCCCCAAAATAATAAGACCTCCTCAAAAATAAGGCCAATTTCGGGGTTCAAAAAATATAAGGGTCTTATTTTTGGGGAAACACGGTAAATAGGTACCAATTCGGTGGGAAGGTAACAGCATTCTGTGCACTTTGGCATATAGTCGTGCTGGTCACATGACCATGGAAATGTCTTTGGACAATGCTGGATTGCAGAGTGATGATGTTTTCTTTTTAGAAATAGGTGCTCCTTTATCTGGACTAATTTGCCTAATTTGTGAATTTTTCCAATCCATAATTGGAATAACAAAAGCATTTCTAAAGGGCAGATGGTCACAGTGGCCCAGTATTTAATTCAAATGGAACCCAACTTTATTAAAATTAAGAACATATATAAATATTATGGAATGGTACAACCACTTCACATTTTAGGTTTTGGCTTCTTTACTCTCAATTTAAATTCTATCAGCTTTATTCTCTCATTTGTTTGCCATATATTTGGTAGGTTTACAAATTGTACTAAGATATACTGTGGTTTTAAGCTGAGATATAGCTTAGCATGTGTTGTAGGATCCAAGGCTAATGTGATTTCTTCAAAAATCATGCTTAAGCAAGACCCACATAAGCCAGGTAATTAACTGTTTCGCAGGTTAGTTTAGTTCTTCGTTACAAGTTTTGTTGCCAAGCAGAGAAAGTGCTTGTTAGGTTGAAAAGGACTTAACTTTCTCCTTAAAATGAATTGCCACTTAAGTTCAAATTTAAGTTCTTATTTACCTTGGAACAAACAAGATACTGATATAGAAATAGAATTCCAGGAAAAATGGCTTATTGGGCAGAAAAGCCAAGTTATAAAAATGACGACCTAACAACTTTCTCTCAGCTGAGCCAGATCTGAATAATCTTTTGTAGCGTCTGAGAATTATTCTCACTAATAATAAGATACTGTTATTTTCAATGCCAATGGATATCCTAGTGTCTATTTTTGCTTTATTTTATTAAAAGCGAATGCACACAGACATATGTGCAAGAAAAGGCGGGGAAAGCAAGGATATTTTGCCATGTTGCCGTTAAAGGCTCTACAATTAAAAATTCTGCTTACACGATGAAAGACAGAACCTAGCTTTCCTGTGAAACAATTATCCCTGATAGTTTTCCAGGTTTTGTGAATTTACCCTGGAAGAAAATATACTTGCCCTCATCATACAATATTTCTTGTAACCATTTTTTATTTCAATATCCTGCATGCTAGATAATAACCATCTGTTTCTTTCATGTGGTCTGGCCAACACGATCAATATATGGACTTACCTCTTTTAATGAAGGGCTGAAACAAAGATTTTAGAAGTTTGACTTATTGGACTGAAGAGATTCGTGTGAGAATGTGTATGCATGTCCTTACCTTTCCCATTCCTGCATGAGCATGTCCCAGCTTGATGACCATTGGAAAAACTGGAGTTGTGAGCTGAAAGAGGAAAGAAATTGTTATCAAAGTAGAACATGAAAGCCTGTTTCAGTGTTGTGATTTCAGTCTGGATCTATTCAACAGATCCTGGAAACATTTGGTTATCATACGATCAAAAGAAAATATTTCTGACAGTCCTATGGAGAATGAAGCTTTCAACAAGCACTTCCCAACAGCTTTTGTCAATATCTGCTGGAGAATAAAGCCTAGATGTGTGGCAAATGCACATGAGTGCACATGAATGGCTTTTTTTAATTCACGTAGTCTTCAGATGTGCAGACTTTTTAAGCAGCTGCCACACACTCTGCTCAGACATTGGTAAAAGTTATTTGGGGATTTAAAAATATGTTAAATTTGCGATCACCAACTGTCGTGTACAAAGTCTTCCAACTTCTGTTTGAACCATTGTATTGATTTGTTGTTAAATTTGGTATGTCACCCTTCAAAAGCAGACTGTTCCAGGAGACTTCATAACAAATTAAAATGGCAAAATAATAATGTAAGAACAGTTTGCATTAATATAAAACAATAAAAACATATTCACTTAAACAGCTTTAACAGCATATTTTTGTTTGAAATTAGCATATTATTTTATCCAGAGCGTACAAATTAAAAATGTATTTTAACTTGCTGAAATACAATAAAAGGCAATACATGCTGGGAAAAGACAAAACAGAGTTAGAGGACTAGCTCTGAAAAAGTTGCTTTGGATAGCTACTGAAGTCCTCAACAAGGAAAGGCTCCAATATCAAGGCTTTAAAGGTGTACATGTAAGAACTTAGTGAAATTAATGTATTTATGTATGTATTTATCCAACCAATGCATATGGTCACCCATCTGTTAAAAAAAAATTATTAATGAACAAAATAAGAGAAAGAAAAAAAAAGAAAATAAAACCAAATGAAAGACCATCAAGTCTTAGTTAAGGCACAATCAGGTACATCTGTCCTAGAGCTCTCCCCCACCCCCGCCACGAACATCTTGGATTAAATGGGGGAAAGCCAGATCCTTGTGAAAGGCTAATAGAATTGGGACTGTTTGTGTTTGGGGAAGGAAGCTATTCCATAGGGCAGGTAATATTTATTTATTTATTTATTGGTTCGATTTATATGCCGCCCTTCTCCGGATACTCAGGGAGGTTTATAATGCGTTAAGCAATAGCCTTCATACTTCTGTATATTTATACAAAGTCAGTGTATTGCCCCCCCACAATCCGGGTCCTCATTTTACCTACCTCGAAAGGATGGAAGGCTGAGTCAACCTTGAGCCTGATGAGATTTGAACTTGCAGTAATTGCAGGCAGCTGGTGTTAAATAACAGTGCTTTAGTCTGCCACGCGACCAAGGCTGTATGACAGAAAAGGGCATGACTGAGACTTACCAGTTGACACTGTTTCATTGAAGGTACCTGGACTATGCCCAGTTTGCCAAATCTGGTGGGATGGTGAATACCACTGGGGATTAATTTGGTCCCATGCCATGAGGGCTTTAAAGGTGACGGCCATCAATTGGAATTGTACCTGGAAGCTCACTGGCAGCCAGTGCAGTTCTCATAGCAGTGGTGTTATATAGAGGTACTGCAGTGTACCCAATCTGCATATGCTGCTGCACTCAGGACAACCTGAAGCTTCCAGATGCTCTTCAAGAGCAGCCTCACATAGAACATGTTGCAATGATTTAAAGGGGTGGTGGTGGAAGGATTGACTATTTATTTATTATTTATTTATTAATAAAATTTTTACTCCCGAAGGACAGCCAAAAGTGGAAACAAAACACATAAATTTAAAACACTTAAAAAAGTATTAAAAAATTTGACCCACTTCATTAAAACCAAACGACCCCTTTAAACTTAAACTTAAAATTAATCTTGGTATTTAGGCCAGCCCAGCTTGTTGGAACAATAGTGTCTTGAGGGCATGACGAAAGGTTTGTAAGTCAGGGATCATCCGTAACTCCCAGGGCAATTCGTTCCAGAGGGCGGGTGCCCCCACGGAGAAGGTTCTCCCCCGGGGGTTGCCAGCCGACATTGTTTGACCAACGGCACCCCGTGGAGTCCCTCTCTGTGGGAACGTACTGGCTGGTGGGAGGCTATCAGTAGCAGAAGGCGATCTCATAAGTACCCGGGTCCTAAGCCATGGAGCGCTCTGAAGATGGTAACTAGCACCTTGAATCGCACCCAGAAGACCACCGGGAGCCAGTGCAGCTCGCACAGGAGAGGTGTTACATGACAGCGCCATGTCGCTCCCATAATCACCCATGCGGCTTCATTCTGGACCAGTTGGACACTCTGGGTGCTCTTCAGTAAAATTCAGTAAGGATAAATGGAAAGATATCTTATTTCTCACAATGGAAGGATAGGTGGAAAAAAACAGTTGACCTGGTGGAAATGGTAAAGCCAACTATTGTAAAAAAAAAAACCCAAAAAAACCCAAATAGATTTCCTTTAGTTTTTTTCCCATTTTGACATTATACTCCATGTAGAATAGGAAAGAAATGAAATTTTAGGTTAAGGATTGGTTTAATTTTGCAACTATATAAATGTCGTGTTGTTATTCAAATGCAAAACAAAAAGCTGAGGCTGTATTTTTATTCTACTGAAAAGAGTAAGAAATCACAGCATTTTTCTTCTTTTTCTCCTATTACCTTTCCCCCTTTTTCTGATTTTTATTTTCATTTGTTTTTATATTACAAAAAATATTCTAATAAAATTTCTTGAAAAAATAAATAGAATATATAAAACAGAACATTTATATTCCACATGGACAGTGCAAAAGGAAAATGATACAGACATAAACCATCAATCCCAAAATGATAATTTTCAAAATAAGAATCTCTTATAAGGAAACTTCTACAGAATCACAGTCTACAAATGATAAATTCTTCATTAGAAAAGGAAAAAAAGGGAAAACATTCTTTAATAATTAATGATTTTATAATTGAAGCAGGTTGTTTTAGTTAATGTACCATAATGTGTTTTACAAATATATATTGCACTGTTTTGTTCAAAAGGACTAATAATCTAAAACAATTCCATTTTTCAATTTTTTTATGTAAGACAGGGAGGTAACAAAATTAAAACTCGCTAAAAATGTTAGATGAACTTACCAGAAAAATTCTTTCAAGCTGATCTTGAATATCTTTCATTCCTGGAAAAGCAGCAACTCCTTGAATCATTTCCACAAAAATGCAACCAACTCCCCTAAAAAACAAGAAGTATAAAATAAATTACAGGGCAAAAAAATCTGCAAGAACCCTAGTACACACCCTGCAGATAGTTTTATTGGATTCTTGACTATGAGTAAGTATGAGAAAAATTACTGTTATTGCCTATGAAAAACTCAGACTTGCCTTTTTACAAAACAGCTTCAAATATAGCTTTGAAAACTATGTCTTTCTGTTCACAAAATTATATTTGCTAGAAAAATAAGAAACTCTCTCTGCATGTTTCCATAAGAATTATTTGAAAAAAGATTTGGGGTACATGTGAGACTGAGTACACTAGTATCAGAAGAGATAGAATAAAGAAAAACTTCATAACCTTTGTATTTTATTGATACTAGTGGCTTATTTATTTATTTATTGATATTTTTTTTATTTATTTGTACATGTATATAGCAACTCAACTGGAACCTTGTGAAAGACCCTCACTCAAGACAAATCCTTGTTCAAATAGGGTGATCTATCTGCTAAGACAACCATATATGAACCAGGATAAAAATATAAACAGTTTTTGTAGATATTTCTCTAAAATGGAAGCAAAGTGATTGTTTAATTTTGATTGCAGACTGTTGCTTTTTTTTTTTCTAACCAAGAGTATTGCGTTTCATGGCATAGACATTGATGATCTTATACAGAAACCTAGTATTGGAATAAAAAAAATGTGAGGGCAATCTGGCTGAGACATCTGTCATCCCATTGAGCGCCAGGGTTTGATTAGGTTGATCTGGCTGGCTAGGTAGATGTCCCCTTCCTCCTTCATCACTCCATGTGCGTCCGTCTTGAAGCTGCGCGCTGGGTGAAAGAGGACGACCATCTCAGATAGAAGAAGTGTACCAATCTTCGGTCAAGGACATAGGAATAAAAAAGTAACTTTAACCAAATGTTTGCATGCAGTTTCATGGAAGTAATATATACACATGTACAGTCATGGAAAAAAAACATGGTTCCTAGCATATAAATACTTTTTAAAAAAAGTTCTTAGCTTGCAACTACAAATTTAAGAGGCAAATTTGTGTGCTATTCTCATTTTTTAAGATGACAGCACAAATCATTACAAACTGCTATTAGAAATTGCCATGAAATAAAGTGATTGGGTGCTTAAAGAATAAAGAAGACGATGTATGTATACCTTCTTGAATGTATACATACTGAATGCTTTCCACACCATTTTGAGGCTTCTTTGAATTTCTTATGACTATTTATGTAGAATATTCAATTCACAAGTCATCAATAATCAACTTCAGCAATGTTTTTGTATAAAATTTAAGCTTAATATGGAAGTCATTAAGTCATAACCAATATTTCTATGAAACCTACCGTGCTTCCCCAAGAATAAGACCGTCTTATATTTTTTTTGAAACCTGAAATAAGCGCTTGGCCTTACTGCCATGCACTCAAAAGCCTGATTGGGCTTATTATCAGGGGATGTCTTATTTTGGGGAAAACAGGGTATTTCTGTAAATGCACATTAACAACTTTATTAATCAAAATAATTTTGCAGTAACCCACCACTTTTTTGGTATAGGAATGCTCCCCCTACCCAATTTGATTTAGTAATTAAAAGTCTAGGCTAGAAATTTCAATGTTGGAATCATTAGGAACGTGGATTAATCTTCCCGATTATTTGGCTGGACCCTAAAATACATTTGTGTTTGATTGGGCAAAACTACTGTCAATCACCTCAAAAGACCTTTCATTTATGACCAACGATTTAATGTTTAAATTAGTATTCAATAGGGAGAGGAGAAAGGAACAAAGAGTACAGTCTACTAATATGCAAGCAAAAGACCCAAACATCTTCAAATAAATAAAATAAAATAAATAGAAATAGAAAAATTATATTTAACCTTCAGGATTATTTTGTTGATATTACATGGATTTATACTTGTAATCACATTAAATAAGGATACTAACAACCCTAAAGGAAAAAGGCACTAAAATAATAAACTGGGGCAGCTTTATATTATATAAAATCTCTAACATATTACAAATCACTTACCAGTAGTTACATGGTGAGACTAGGACTAGTACACTATAATATATTCCACAATGATTCCCACTGCTTGTTTTTACTATTACTAATGCCATGGATAGCTTCATTCATATTCTTAAATAGCTAGTGGCTATTTACACAGAAAGCTGGAGAATATTAATACTGAATATGAATCATTAGCTTTTGGTTACTTTCCAATGCCATACAGTGACAAATGGAGTGTATAATATAGCTTACAGCCACTGCCACCTGCTTCCCACCATTGTCCTGTGGTTAGATTTGTATTTCTTTGCCTTTAAAAAAAATTCTTAACAACTATAGCAACCAAATACTGTAATTTCCAGATGAAGGTTTTATGACTGATGAATTATGAAAATTAAGGGATAACTTGGATAAGTTGCATAGGTGTATAGATTTGCAAATAATATCCATGAATATACTTTATTTCTATTAATTTCTCCATTCATATTTCCACACAAATCATATTGTTATACAGTACACATCTCTCCCTCTATTACAGAGGAATCAAAGATAAATGTAATGTACAAGTAACCACAATTACAAATATTATTTTCTTCTGTATTAATTTCTCAATAACATTGCCCCTTTGTTATACTATTACTGATGTTTGTACAGGTATATAGGATTTCTATTGTAATTTAAAATAAATATAGAACTTCTATAATAGAAGATATTAAACACACATATAGGTAACCTGAAATAGATTGCATTGTTATCTATATATTAAAATTATTGTGTCTTTCACCTTCAACCAAGTGAAACGATGGATCATAGGGCAATACTTTTTGAAACAAGATACCTCAAATGGGCTAAAGAACAGAACGTTAAATCCCAATATTCCCATGGGAATTAAATTTGTGAAAGTTGTGGCCACTTTAGTGCTGCCACAATCAGTTTATTTCAATGCTTCCTGAGAGTTTCCCATAAATCAGTAGGAAAGCCAGCAGGAAGAATAAAGTGATTACTGATGTTCCATATCAGCTTCAAACAAGTAAAGGTGGCTGACAGGGAGCATAGGCAATGGGGAAGCCAGCAGGATTAGTCACTAGATCTTATGAATTCCCATGCACCCTCCCTAACCCATAATCACCCTTTACACACTTCTGCATACCTCTTCCCAAACCATGTCCTCCCTGACCCGCACACATCCTGAGCTTCTTCTTCAATCCCTTGATACTTCTTGTGCACCCTTTCCAACCCATGCTCCAATATCACATGCTCTCATTAGGGAAGATAAAGTAGTGCACAAAAGGCACCATGTAGTTCAGAAGAGTGTACGAGGATGCAAGGAGGTGCACAAGAAGTACTACATAGATCAAGGATATAGCGGAATGTAAAGGGTGCAGGTTGGGGATGGTACATGGGGAGGACATGACAGATGTTGTTTATTTATATGGAGGAGTGCATGGGTTTGGGGATGGGTGAATGTACTTCTGAATTTCTGAAAATACTTCTGAACAATAAGCCACTCATGGATTATCTAGTTTAAATAAATAAGTATGTTTTGATAACTTACAATAAAATAAAAAAAGTTAAGGAAATGATCCAAAGAAAAGATAATTTTAAGGAGAAACCTAAATTGAATTAAATAATTTCAGACAGTCATTCTAGGAAGATGTTTCAGGCATAGGTTTGCGGGATAGGAAAATGCCAAATAAGTTTGGATAGTTGAAGCAGTGATGCTGGTTAAATGTTACAATATGGAATACATCTAGGTGCAGTGGTTATAAAGCAGTATTGAAGATAAACTTCCAAGGTCAGTAAAATGAGGAACCAGATTGTTGGAGGCAATATGCTGACATTGTCAACTGCCCAGAAAGTGCTGTAAAGCACTATGGATGCTATATAAGTTTAAATGCTATTGCTATATGTCTAGAAAGAAAAACAAGAAAAAAGGATGAGAAAAATAATAATCGATTCTAAGATGAAAGGAAAATTATTCTGTCAAAAGAGCCTTCACTGGTAGAAGGCTTTAAAATTGTTCTGAAAGGTCAGAATGGTATTTTTTAACAATATCCTGACAGAAAAAATAGAACATTTTTCTATTTGGGAGCATTTTTGAGATAACTACAGTAATATATACATACATACATACATACATACATACATACATACATACATACATACATATCTGTAGTTAAAGGCTACAGTGGGAGAGCCTTCTCTGTGGCAGCCCCTGCCCTCTGGAACCATCTGCCCCCAGAGATGCGCATGATTCCGGACCTCCGAACCTTCCGTCGGGCCCTGAAAACACATCTATTCCGCTTAGCCGGCCTGGCCTAATC
>JANHZT010005555.1:295627-311336 GCA_032468215.1 Stegonotus admiraltiensis
GCATGTGTGCCAGAGCTGAGCTCACGTGCCCACCGATATGGCTCCGCGTGCCACCTGTGGCACCCGTGCCATAGGTTCGCCATCACGGTCTTAGGTCTTTCATGGATGATTTTTATCAAATGGGATCTATTCTATAACTGCTTTGGTCCACCTGCCATCAGTTCTTCTTCCTATGTGACTAGCCCATTTCCATTTCCATTCTTTTACTTTCTTGATATTGTATACTTTTGTTTGTCCTTTAATCCATGTGCAGGTCTTTCTATCTTGTCTTCTAATGCCAAACATGTATCTTTCCATGGTTCTTTGAGCCACTCATAGCTTTTGTATCAATTGTGAGGTTACTATCCATGTTTCACCAACATATGTTAGAGCAGATAGGATAAACTGATTGAAAACTTTTGTCTTAGGCATAGGGAAGGTTCTTCTTGAAAATTATACTTAACTTGCCAAATGGCTGCCAACCACATTTAACACGCCACTCAATTTTTCTTATTATATCACCTTCCATTGAGATCCATTGGCCAAGACATAGATAGTGGTCTACTACATCTAGTTCTTCTCCAGGTATATATTTTCTTCTTTCTTTGGTGAATTTATTAAACATAACCTGGCTCTTTTTCAAGTTTATTTTTAAGCCAAATTGTTCTCCTGCTTTGGGCAGCTGCTGTATGTGTCTTTGTAGCTCTTCTTGGTCTTGTGATAAGAGAACAACATCCTCTGCAAAACTTAAATGATTTAAATAGGTTCCACTGATTTTTATTCCATCTTGCGAAATACTACTTCAAGTAAGGCTGAGAAAAAGATAGGTGATATTGTATTGCCTTGTCATATGCTTATGTTGATTTCCACTTTAAAATCATTAAGGCAAATTGTCACCATTGTTTTTTCATATATTGATTGTTGTAAGTTTATGTAAGCAGTGTCTATGCCTTGGTTGAACAATACCTTAATTATTGCTTGATGGAATACTGAGTCAAACACCTTTTTGTAATCAATGAAAGCCATGCAGAGAGGCAAGGTGTACTTGTTGTACCTTTCAATGACTTGCTGAATAATCTGGATGTGATCTATTGTGCTGTAGGCACTTCTGAACCCTGCCTGTTCTTTTGGCTGAAGATCATTTAATGTTCTCAATATTCCTTTTGCTAATATTACTGAGGTAATATTTACATTATTTGATTCAATATTAATTTATTAGCAAATATTATCCACCTTTTTAAACAATTTATTAGAATTTAGAGAACATTCTATTACAGATCTTTACTAATGGTTATTAATGATTAAATGAAGAAGGTATTCTTTGTCCATTTAGGCAGAATCACTCAAATTAACTCAGTACAGGTTTATTACAATCAATGGATATTATCTTGGTAACTGTTCAAGCAAACTGAACATTTTATGCACAATCTCAGAAAGGCAAGTTAGCCTACAGTGGATCTCTGAGAAAAGCAAGCCATCTAAAAGATATAGTCAACTGGTTACTTTATGAAAGAAAGAAAGAAAGAAAGAAAGAAAGAAAGAAAGAAAGAAAGAAAGAAAGAAAGAAAGAAAGAAAGAAAGAAAGAGAGGGATAATCTTTTTCTAGTACAATTAATTCCCTTTGTCCTTTTTGTCTACAGACTAGTGAGTCAAAAGGAAAAGGATATCTTCCCATGCTGCAGGCAATACGCGTTTTATATGTTTCATATCTACATGTAGGTTATCTCTCCTTCCTTTGTTCAACTGATTGCTTCTGTATGATATGCAAAGCTATTCTGGATAAAATGAAACAATAAATAGTTTTATATTATGGATTGTTTGTTAGGTATTATTGCACTGATATATCTCTTGGTGACTTCTGGTCAAATGCTTTTCTTCTCAATCTTATGTGGAGATAATATGCAGCTCTTCCAAGGAAATCCCAGTGATGTCCTCGATCCCATTTATGCTTCCTACCCATTGATTTGCAACTTTCCTTAAATAATTCCTTGCCAAGTATAGTATTTTTTATAATTCATATTTCATATTCTAAGTATGTGAGCTTCTGCTTGCTGATCATTGCTTTTTATTCTGAGATTGAGCAATTGGTTCTTTTTCTAATCTTTCTCCATACTCTTTGTAATTGAATACAGTTCCATAATTCAGAGATATATTCCTTTTCCCAAAACCTCTCAGCACCCACTGAAAAAATTGTTCTAATTATTTTGATCTTTGTTTTTGTAAAGTATCATTATTCCTACTGTTCTTATTTATTATCTTATCTTATTGTCAAGTTGCATGCTGATCCCAAAACCAGATAAATGGGGAGGGTTGAGCTAAAGTTTGTAAAAATATTTGCAAGAAAATATAATGGAAAGACTTTCAAATGAATCAGGTATGGTGCCTAATGGAAGGACTTCAGGCCAGAAAGTCACTAAGAATCTACTTGGGAAGAGCAAAGCCTGCAGTGAGTAGTCAAGGCATTAATGTTGCATTTGGAACAAATCCAGCAGGAATCCCAGATTCCTGCAATTGGTAAAAGCAAGGGTCTGTGCAAGACACATTATTAGATAGCAACATGGAATGTACAAGGAATGAGCTAGGATATATTGGATATTATCAAACAGGAGATGGACAGGTTCAATTGACCTTCTTGGAGTCAGTGAGTCACACTAGTTAGACAACAGTTATTTCCAACCTGAGGAACTCACTATCTATTCACTTGGGACATGATAACAAAAAAACATATGGAGTGGCATTTACCATCAGACAAGCAATAGAAAGCTTCTTGACAATTAATGGTCACATTATGACTATCCAAATCTGTATATCCTCCAATCTTGATCTGCCAAGCCCATCAAAATCACAGTTGTTCAAGTCTATGCCCCAACAACTGAAGCAACAGATCTTGAAACAGGATTTCAACATCAGCACAGAAAAAACATTGTTTACATACTGGGTGATTTTAATGCAAAAGTTGATAACCAAGCAGAAAAACACATGCCTAGCAACTTTGGGCTTGGGGAAAGAAAGAAGCAAGCAATTGTTTGGTTAAATTTTGGCATAAAAATTTATTTTCCAATATGAATAGCAAACAGCACAAGCGGCCTTGTTACACTTGGATCTCATCAAATAAACTGCATTGTAATCCTATGCAGACCTCAACGATCCAGTTCGGTCCCCACTGCTCGGACATATCCGTGTGCTGATTAAGGTTCTGATCATGAATTTTTGGTGGCTAAGATTAGAGTCAAACTATGCAACATCAAAAAGACAGTAGCATCAAATACATTTATATTACTAAGTGTGCAATTGAGGTAAAAAATAGGTTTGAACTGCTGAATGCTGATAAGGTGCTTAGTCAACTGTGGCAAGAAATTCAATTCATTGTTGAATCAGCAGCTGTATGGTATGAATCAACATATAAGAAGTCACAGAAAGACACAAGTGGCTCTTAGATGAAACCATTACAATAGCTGAGTGAAGAAAAGCAGTCAAAGCAGCAGGTAAGCAAGGAGACAATGCAGATTCCCAAAGAGCAGCAAAGAAAGGCAATAAAGTTTACTGTGAGCAGTATTGCAAACAGCTAGAAGAAGGCTGCAGGAAGGGCCACACAGGGAATAAATTTGTACAGGTTGGAAAGGATTTGAACATTTACTGCTCGTAAAAGCAAAAACAAAAAAGAGAAGGAACTGTCTGACTGCCAAAGCATCAAAATCATATAATAAGAATATCTGAAGAGTTGCAGGCCAGCAACAAACAGGTTCAGCTTCCTCAGAATGATAAAGATGCAAAAATAGAACAAGCCATCCTTCAGGCTGGGCAATGAGCCAATGGCCAAACAAAGCCCCAGGTGTTGATACCATCCTAGAACTGATGAAACCTGTACCACTCATAATCATTACAGAAGTGCCACAAAATTTGGGAAATGAACACATGTCTATTGGATGGGAATTGGTCAGTATTTATTCCATTGACAAAAAAGGTGTTCCATTTACAGTACAACTGCTCTCAGCCAGCTAGATTTTCCTTAATACAATACAACAATGCACCAACATCTAAAGGGAATTATCAGATATTCAAGCTGGCTTTTGAAGAGGTCAATCGTGAGAAGCTGTGGAAAGCTCTGGGATATCAACATATCTGATCAAGTTGGTACAATCACCGTACACTAATCAGGAAACTACTGTATGAATACCATATAGAAACAATGATTGGTTCCAGGTAGAAAAAGTAGTATTCTTTCACCTTTTTTATCCAACTTGCATATTGAGATCATAATGAGAACCTGGAACTTGAAGAATAAAAAATTAGAACACAGATTGAAGGAAAGACAATCAACAAACTTTTATTAGAAACCAAAAAAAGATCTGATCAAAATGGTTAAAGAAGAAAGGGAGAAATTTGGCCTTTTCCTGAACATGAAAAACACTCAACTCATGACTACTGCACAAATGAAATGTCAAAATAACAACTGATGGTGAAAAGAATGAATGTGTGCAAGAATTCACTTTTCTGATTATAGATTGATCAAATAAATGAATCCAGTCCAGAAATAATGACCCATTGCTGGGTCATGCTGCAATGATGAGTGTGAATCGCATATGAAATAGCAAGGACATTAGCCTGGCAACTACAGTTGGGTTGTACACTGTGGGGCTCAGTGTTTGTCTCGCTGTTGCGTATAGGTCTGCGCTGCCTTAGCTAGTGGTGTCTTAACATTTTCCCACGACACTTTCAGTATCAACATCCAGTCAGTCAAACTTACTGAGGAGGGAAGTTCCCTTGGGTATTCTGGCATTGGGACAAAGTCCGTACCACTTAATACCTTGAAAGGGGTTAAAACTGTGCTACCGTGAACAGCATTATTTTAAGCAACCTCTGCGAATCGCAGAAAGTCAGTCCAATTGGACTGCTGGTAGTTCATGTAGCACCTCAGGTACTGTTCAATCTCTCTGCCCACCCTTGGTGCTCGGATGGAATGCTGAACTAAGGTCCTGGGTTGATCCAATAGACTGCAATAACTCCCTCCAGAACTTAGCTGTGAATTGAACTCCTCTGTCTGAGATGATTCTGTGCGGTACTCCATACAGGCAGTACATGTGCTTCAGGAAGAGTTTGGCTAGTTGGTGGGCTGAGGTAGTCTGCTGCTGGGTATGAAGTGTGCCTGTTTGGAGAATAAGTCAATCATAGTCCAGATCACTGTATTCTCCCCGTTCTTTGGCAATTCAACTATAAAGTCCATTGCAATCTCCTCCCATGGTCTCATTGGTTCTGCCACCTGTTGGAACAGGCCGGGGTGTGTGTGTGTCTTCCGGGTCTCCTTTTCATGGTGGCGCAAATGATGCAGCTTTTTACATAGCCCTCTACGTCTTTCTTCATGCCGGGCCACCAGAATTGTCTCCTCGCCAGGTGTAAAGTTTTTAGGAGTGGCCAGCTGGTTTGACATCATGGCTTCTGTGGAGGATTGAGGTGCATAGGGACTTGGGGACATAGGGCTTTGTCCCCTTCCATGCTAGGTCCTCCATTTTTGTCAGGATGTGCTGGTTGTCATGAAACCAGGTGTCTGTTTCCAGTTTGGTTGTAAGCTTTGTGATTAAATCACTTGCAGGTGGGTCCTACCAGTCTCAGCGTTGCTGGCGAGTGGTCACTTGGGCTGAGGTTTGGGGAAGTGGACTGATCTTACCCAGTGGTGGGATTCAAGTAATTTAACAACCGGTTCTCTGCCTTAATGATTTCTTCCAACAACCAGTTTGCCAAACTGCTCAGAAAGTTAACATCCAATTCTCCCAAAGTGGTACGAACTAGCTGAATCCCACCACTGATCGTATCTACTACCCCTCCTGCTTGCATTTGTTTTGGAGCATGCGGGAGAGGGCGTCAGCTAAGAAATTCGTCCCCCCGGAATGTGTTTTAGCACGAGGTTGAATTGATTGAAGTATTGAGTCTAGTGGACCTGTTTGGGCGATAGCTTCCATTGGCTCCTGAGGGCCTCCAGATTCTTATGATCAGTCCAGACTTCAAACGGTTTCCTCCCCCATTCCAAAAGGTGGCACCAGTTTAGTAGTATCTTACCACAAAACCTCCTTTTCCCACACTGCCCACCATCTCTCCGTGTCAATGACTTTACGGGATGTATAGGAACAGGACTGTAGGAACTCCTGGGAATAGGCAAGCAACCGCCCTGCCCAGAGGAGCTACTAATCCATTTTTTCAGAGAGAGCCTGGATAAGCAGATCAGCAAATCATCATCTATCGGGACATTCCTAATCAGCTCTCTGACTGGTTTCGAGTGGTGATTAAGGTTGACAGCGGCTTGTGTGCAAATGATATGCAGAGGCAGCCAGGTCCTGAGAGAGAGGACAACCAGACCAGAGACCATCTGGGCAATGGGAAGCCGTGGCAGCCCAGCCAGCCACAAGATCAACCCTTCCCCAAGGCCAGTTAAAATGCTACAGATGCAGAGGGGTAGGCCACTTTGCATCGGCCTGGCAACCCCAGCCCCAAAGCCCAAGTCAGAACCACCACCCAGGGTGTGACCGGAACGGGGCCTCAGGCCTGCCGCCGACAAATCTCAAAAAGCCTCCCCAGCCAAAGGGGAGGGACCCACAACCGACGATGACCAATCCCCAGAACCCTATGACAGTGAGGACAAGGAGGAAAAGGCCCCGATGGTGAGTGAACCTATCCACCCTTTCACCTTCCCAATACGCCTCACTGCCCCAAAAACAGGGACCCAGGACACTTTTTGAAGCCCTAATCAGACATCAGGCTGAACCAGATGTCTGATTAACTTGCCCACGATTCTGAAGCAAGGGATCAGAGCAAGGAAATTGGCACGATTTCCCATCCCTCTGCCTATGGCAACCCAGCAGCAGGTCAGGGAAGCTTCAACAAGTTGACAGTAATGATGCAGTAGTTTGCATACCCTCTTCCATTTCACAGTGTTGACATCTGTACAACTGTAGATAGATTAATATTTCCCATCTCTAGACCATACAACATTCTTTTGCATTAACTATCATAGAGATATATTGTCCTTCTGGCAATCGGAGTAGATTATAATAAAGTAGGAGAGCATACTGTATAAAAATAGTATGTAAAATTGTGTGTGGGTGTGGGTGTGGGTAATTAGTCACTGAAATATTAACTATATGGATTTATTGACTATAAAAATAATGTTATTCAAGAGTTAAATCTAGTTGAAATTAAATTCTTTCTTATAAATTATATATTATTTTTCCATTGGTGGAATTTTGAGAATTAATTATAATTACTCATTATTTAATACTGCAGCCAAATACTGAAATCATGTTATATAAATTCCATATGTTGGTCTTTGGAAAATGTAGGATGATTAATTGGGAGTTTAAATCCAAACCTCATATAATGATTCTCTGAATAGAATTACATCATTAAATTGTGTACGATGAAAACTGAAATTTTAATTGCATTTCAACTGAGATAGTTGAAATGCAATGGAGGGAAAAGAAGCTATGGAGTATAAATTATACTAATTATTAAAACAGAATTTCCAGATGCAATAAAAAAACAGTTTTGAACTCATGTAAATTCCTTTTCAAGTCTCACAATATTTTCCTGAATCTACAATCATATTCATCAATACATTCATCAAAATTACCAAACAGCCAACTTCAAATTATTTCAATTACTGCAGGGCTATATAACAGAGTTCTGTAAATAAATGAATACATTAGCTTACTAATGGGTGGCTAAAAAAGGCGAACTCTCAACTTTTCCTTGAAAAACCTTGTGTATATTTATGTTAGTTTCATATTAGAGAGATTATCTGTTATTTTTTACTTTCTCCTTTCATGCAAAGTACAAGTTCTTGTTCTTTTATCTCTACCAAGTGAGCGGTTAAAAGCAAAGTTGTAGTTTGTTTAAATTCTTTATGTATTTCTGCGCATCATGGAGTCAGCTTTCAAAATATAATAAACTAAATTTTATAGAGATAAGGAATACTATAAAAATGAGTACAATTATAGGAATTACACATCTCGAAATAGTAGAATGGGGGAGAAGAAAAATAATCAAGATAATTGTAACGGGTTTGTCTTATGTATCTGAAAAAAAATTAAGACAATATCTGATATGATTATTACAGTATTTTAACCATGGAATACTCTTTATACTATACTCCAAACAACATCAGCAGCAAGAGACTACTATCCAGGTTTCTTTTATCCAATGGCAGCCATTCTGTTTTTAACTGTTTTTAGCTTAGGTTATAGAATGCAAAAAAATTGTATCAACTTACCACAAATTCAAATACCAGGGTCAGTGTCTCCTTTGTATGGATGATATCATGAAGCAGCACAATATTGGCATGTTTTAGACCTTTCAGGAGAGATGCTGAAAGACAAAAGCAAAACCTATGAAAAAAGTATTCAATACTTTTCTCCAAAAAGTGTTTTTAACACAGTAACATTTTGTACATCTTCTAAAAATTGGAATGGCCCAGCATTACTGGCAGAAATTAGTGTGATTTTTCCCCAATTATAAGAAACAAGAGAAAATGTTCTTCCTAGGTTATGTCTTCCAGAAACAATCATATCAAAACAATAAATGTGGCTATAGAACCAATTGGCTACAGTAAACTATTTACTCAATATTTTAATACTTGCAGTAGCCAAACTAATAATTTCATGTTGAAACTATGTTAAGGCTATTAAACAGTAACAACAAAATCATAAAAATATGGTGATTTTATTAAAAAGTATAATTATGAAAATGAAAATACAAATTAAAACAAGAGAAAACACAATATAGTAAATATATATAAAAGTGAATACCCATCTTCATGACAAGTATAAACAATTTTAGTAACATATCATCTTCTTTTAAAATACAACAAATGATCCTTTCTTCCCATATCCCTTTTACCTATAAACAAATCCATAAATCATCATTTAGGTGATATCATCAAAATTACATTAAGGGTCACAAGAAATAACAACATATATATTTTAACCTTGATCAAATAAATCAACTTTATATTCCTTCCTTTTAATTCTAACAATTTTAATCTTTAATCTATTCAGAACTTGATTTCTTCTCATTTTTGCTTTATCCTCTCTCACAAGATTCTTCAAAGATTTAACAAGATTCTTTTCTAAGTCCCATATAGGAAAATTATCCAGGACACTCTCTTGGTTTATTGTTTTATATCCCTTTTAATTATTAAAACATCACCAGTTTCTTCTATGTTTGCAGCGTAATATATTTTTTGCAGGTCATTCACTTTCAACTCAATCTCGATCTTATCAAGTAGAATTTGTTCTTTTTCCATAACATCTTTTAGACATAGTCTTTCAATAGAGCGAGATGTCTTTGTTGGAACTATTAAAATTAACTTCTGAGTCCATTGTTCAAAAATAATTGTAAGTCCAGTGTCTGCATACATCCTTAATTGTAATCCTTAATTCCATCTAGCATCTAAATATGATTCTTTTATTCAAAACAAAGACATTTTCTATCAGAAGGATCCTTTATAATTAATTCCAAAATCTTTTGGAGAAGGCTGCCAGCTGATTTAATCTATTTAATCTTTCAAGCATTGTTAATAAGAACATTTCCTCAATAAAGAAATTAATAATATTTCTTATTCATATGCTTATTTTTTATATAAACAAATATTTATTTAGTTATAGGACTTTTGTGGCAAACAAATCTTGCTTTAGGTTACATATATGCATACATATTGAAAATTCAAAAAGTTTCACAAACTTTTAAACACCATTGTAAATAGTAAAATTATATCACATAAATATATTTGCGCCTTGGTAGAAAAATTATTAAATATGAGGAAATGGATGCAAAAATGCCATGAAAGCATTTATGTGATAACAATGATCAAATGGTAATAGTCTGAATGGATTTAGTTGAAATATATGAATATCTGTTGAAAGAAGTATAATGATTGTATATAAAATGCCCATTTTACAGAAATCAGAATTGGGTAAATGAAGAAAAACATAAAAAATAAATTTTATGCAACAAGAAGGGTTTACAAGAAAATATATGAGGTCAAACAAGAAGTGAAAGAATCAGGAATGAAATGGGTACTGAATGAATGTGGATTGAATACAAATGAATGTTCAGTCCTACAGAACAAATGAATGAGGATCAAATCACTAATCAAATATATGAAGTGTAAGTAAAAGAAGAGAAAGATCAAGAAAGTTGTGATGAAATGGAACTCTCAGAAATCAGAAATTAAAAAACAGAAAAGTAAACAAAATATAAATTGAATTTATGTAGATATCGGTAGAAGCATGGTTGATTTGCAAGGAAATATGGATTTGAAAGGATGGTATCGGTATAAACTAGATTTACCTAGCTTTCCTTTTTCTTAACGTCCTAGCTTTAGTTTAATTACTTGATTTGATTGATTGATTTGATTTATACCAATTGACTTACTACCAATTACTCTTATTTTTAACGTTATTTATTTCAAAGGTATCAGAGTGACAGGAATATAAGTGTAGACAATCTGGCAACAATAAAAACAAAGATATCTGAATAATCTTAAGTGAATTGTCTGTCAACTAATTAATAGATTGGACAGTTTTAATCCACTTGCTGAAATGAGCTTGAGCCTTTGCCTCTGAACATCAATCTACAATACATAAAATGCATAGATATAAGAACAACTAATATAAAATAAATTATGAAGCAAAACTATTTTTTACTAATGAACGTAAAACAACACAACATCCTATGGGTTAAAATAGAAATAAATAACTGCAATTCATGATAGATAATTCTTGCATATCAAACAATTTGCAATTTTGGAAAGCATGGATATCTAAATAGCTCACTAACCATCGTCTGTAATGCTAGTGCCAGACTACCCTTATTTAGACATTCTTCCTACAAATAGCAATTTAAGGAATTTAGAGAATGGAGAGCCTAAAAGAATATGAATGAGACATTTATTTATAGGCAAGAAAGCCATTTGTCTTAAAGAAATAGCCAATTAGGAGATACATGTATAAGATCTGTATCTATAAAAGCATTTTAGTAAGGAAATAAATAATTTCTCCGTTTAAAGATTTTAAAAAGCTATATATTCTTTCATTAATTAGCTCAAAATGTATGTTACTAAAAATTTATTCCACACATTTTTAAACAGCCATTAAAAATAATGATGAATAAAATATGTTTACAAGTGGCACTAGAAATCAATACTTTATTTCTGCACAGAAATTTAGCTAAGCTTTTTGAAATTGCCAATGTGCTATAATTTTAGACATGCACTCTTAATGACTGCATGTCTCTATCCACATCTAAAAACCTCAGCAATTTAATAATGTAAGGTAGAAATAAACCAGGAGATACGATTAGGTTATAAACTAAATAAATAAACCAGCACATCAGTGTTGTTGAAAACCAGCAGTTATGGGTTAATGTGAAATAAGAACTCATACTAAGAATTTTATTAGCAAGCTTGTTATGTAATGCTAATTTAACATGGGTTTTTTTTTACTTGCAGCAAATGTAAAGATAAACAGATGGCTGTTTTAATTTAATTCCCCAATGAGTTTTGAGCAAGCATCCTAGCATATGATGCAATAGTCTAAAATTAAAATAAATGCTTTTCTTTGCTTATATTCAAGTTCGTTACATTTGATATACTGCTTATTCTAATGTCATACTAACATACTAGTTGAAATCTAATGTTTGAGGAATGGAAGGAAATACATACAAGTTTCATTCTTCCTACTGAATATCAGTAATGCTCTTTTTAACAATTCTGCACACAGGTTTAATCCCAAATCTTCACTTAATTGGATGTTATATAGAAACCCAAATCAGTTGAAGATTTTTGGATTATATTACAGATCTATATATTATATTATAT
Organism: Stegonotus admiraltiensis; assembly: GCA_032468215.1. Taxonomy (NCBI): domain Eukaryota; kingdom Metazoa; phylum Chordata; class Lepidosauria; order Squamata; family Colubridae; genus Stegonotus; species Stegonotus admiraltiensis. Next base: position 307,473 of record JANHZT010005555.1, read on the forward strand.
TTTATGGTACTGACCCGCTATCATATGACCACATTTTATGATGATTTTGCATTCTAGTTTTTGGCAAAACTGTACCATATTGAACCATTGGTTCACTTCAAGATCATGGCATTTGCTTAGTGACCACCAAATTCACTTAACGACTGCCATTAAAAAAGAATTGAAAGTGGATGGGTCACATAACCAATCTATTTTACAATGGGTACAACATACGACTGACTGTAAGGTTCATTATAGTCATATGTTGAGAACTATGAATATATTATATATGATGCGATATATGATAATAAAATATAATACAATATAAGATATATATAGTTTTCAATTAAATTATAACTATGTTCATCTTTAAGTAATATATTTAAGGTATACAGAGTTTCCTATATTGTATAGCATTATAGTTAAAATCAGAGAAGAGAGTCCTATGAATGTATTTATTTTACTATATTTAAATACTTCTCCTTCATTGTCAGATGCCTATTTATGGAAATTCTTGTAAGATAAAGGCATATAAGCAACCCTGAGGTCTATTTAATATTTTGCAATCACATTTCTTCATATTATCTACCTAATGTAGAGTTCTTTTAATCAGTACAACACAGAACGTAGAGCTTCACAAGGAAGCCCATACAATTAAAAATGAAATCCTATTAAATCTAATATATGTGCATGTTTTTAAATGCTGTTGAATTTTTATATCTGTTTTTATTTATTTATTTATTTATTCATTCATACACACACACACACACATACACACACACACATACAAATACAGCACACATTCAGCTTCCACTTTAATGCAATCTACGGTTGCCAGCTTAGGAGAAACTGATCCTGGAAAATCCTTCCCTAACAATAAAAATGTGCATGTCCCAAATCTATACATACACAAAGAGAGAGATCTGAAAATTAATTGCCTTTAACATAGGAGGCCCAATTTATAAATAAAGTTCCAAGATAGACATATATCAATCTTTATGACATAGAAATATAGTACAACATAGAAATACACACTTCTCTTTTCTTCTTTCATAGGAAAAAGCAGGAGAAAAAATGGATTAAGATGATGGGCGGGGAGTGAAAATTAAGTAAAGCCCTAAAAAATAGATTTAACAAAGCAAAGTTAACCAACTTTTCCTCTTCCCTTTATTGAACTCTAAAGAAATTGTTTGAGATTTAACAAGTGTTTGTTTTTTAATATTATATACTATTGTTATAATTTATTGGAAGCAAAAAGAAATTGTATTTAATCAATGGGTCTGAGATGTACCTGATCAGCTGAAAGACAAATTGGGAGACAGGAATTCAACCTAGTCTAGACACAAAACTTATTGTCAGAACTTTATAGTACCAAATTGAACTTAAAATAATCATCCCTGGTTATAAGCTTTGAATAGTTAGATAGTATTAATAGTGACTAGTATTAAGAAAAAAAGTTATGGCTACAGGAACAGCACAAGAATTTCAGACATCATTTTCATTTTGAAATGTGTCTGTGTATACTCAAAATACTAAATGTCTCTCTTCCATCTTTTTTGTGGATAGAGCATATAGCAGATCACAACTTACACCTGGACATGTTTACATAATACTTAACAGTCTACTTATCAGTGTGAGAATTGATTCTCACAGAAGGAAAAATCATGAAAACTTTCGTTTTCATTGTTTGGGTGTTTTGAATTTAATCCTGAATCTGAAAGGCAAAGAATATACTTGCATAGCTAAGGCTGCACATTCCTGAAGATGTTAGATCTGTCTAGTGTGAAACATATCCCTGTTTAGATTATTGCAATGTGTACCTTTGTATACCTATAAATCATTGACTACCAGAAAATAAATAGGTGTTTTCTATGAGTACATAAGAAATCCTTCCCCATGTCCTCCTTCCCAGAGCATAAGTATCTCTTTAACGGCCAAGCTTGTAATTTTTAAAACTGATACCTGCAAGATATCTCACTTCTGATGAAAAGAAAATAGCAGTAGTTTGTTATCCAATATGTCATTTTAGGAATGAAAATTAGACTAGCTAATTTTTAATTTATTGAAATTAATAATTTACCTTAGTGAAAACCTAGTCTGGACAGATTTGAAAATTCTCTTGAATTATAACTTTATCTGTAAATGTATTTTATAGACTAATCCATATTACCTAGCATGGATCTACAAAACAGCCCAGCTTTCCCTCAGTTTGATACTGTTCAATGATTGGACATCAGCTCAGAAAATTCATAGTGAGATAGCCAACATTAAATGGCTAATTAATCTTAGCTGGAGCCAGGCACTTCTTCTTATATCCTCCCTCACACATTATTTTAAAACTTAGCTCCTCTTTTAATGCAAGCCATATTTCTTTCCTTATGTCCAGTAGCATCAATGGATCATGCTGATCACATTGTTTATTTTTTTAAAGAAGTCAAATACTTATTATTTCACATTATCTTTTAAAATCTTCTCTTCAGAACACTTTTTAGTGACTAATTAATAAACTTTCATCCTTGGAACTCTTCCAATTTAAAATTATTCTGGATTTGGATTCTACTTCTCAGCAGCAGTTCCATGAACAGAATATTCTTAATGTGAACTCCCACTGGCATTTATTTCTACACCTCCACAATTGCATACATGCTGTCATGTATACCTGATACCAGTTCCTATACAAGTTATCCACCGAAAACAGATTTTTTTATTTTATAATAACTCCCACACATTAGAGTGGTTTGATTTTTAAGTAGCAATCCAACTTTTCCAAGGACCGCAACCATATAATTTGAGAAACATAAAGGCTCTTCAGAGTCAACAAGAAGTTGAAAAGAAGATGTCTGCTGTAATTACAAAAAGAAGGGAGATAAAATTAAAAGCCAAATAAAAAGCATACCTTCTCTGATAGCTGTAAATGGAGTACCTTCTTCTTCCTGAAGTCTTATTACTTTCAGTGCTACTAACTTTCCATTTACTCTGGAATAAACAGACCAAAATACAATTATCTCAGCACTTTAGTAGACTTTTCTATTTGCAGCACAGAGAGTTTCTTATGATTAAGACTTTAACTAGTACCCTTCACAAAAACAGCACATTATCATTTTTAAACCATTTTTTAAAATGCAATCTTGGGTATTTATTCCAATTATACTGTGATATTTTATTTGATGGTTTAAACTTAAATGGACATTTATCAATTATTCCCAACCAAAATAGAAATAATGTCTGCATAGGCTTTTATTGGCTTCAATTAGTCTGTTCTCCCAACTACTGAATTAAGACAAAACAGATGTAGGAATTATAGTTGCTTTGTTGATGCAATTAAGCTAAGGTTCATGGTTCATCCTGACCGAGTTTAAAATGGGAACCTCCATCAAAGTCCATTATTTGTAATTTTTGTCATTTGCTGGGAACAGAACAAACCTGCTTACTTCTTTTATACTTGGTAATGTTTCAGAACATATTATTTTATTGTGGGTTCTTTTTCTGATTTGTTTTTGTACCTTGCACTTAATGTTACATTGTTTTCAAAAAGTGCCAGGTATGGCTATTATGTTGCTTTTGTACTTTTTGTACTTTTAGATTATTCATTCGTAAATAAGGCAAAACCAAAAGGATATTTTTATTTGTATTCACAATAATTTGTATTTTAAATAATTTTAGATTGCTTCATGGCATGCCTATGCTGTGTGCCTATGCTGTTATTTCCTATCTATATACCAGCCAGAAAGAGAAAATTGGGATCTAATACAGTGGTGAAATCTAAAATTTGTTACTACTGGTTCTGTGGGTGTGGCTGGGGGGGGTAATGTGACTGGGTGGGTGTGGCCTTTTTTTTTTTTACTTTTAAAACCATTTTTTCTACAACATCTTCGGCGAAGAGGT
>JANHZT010005555.1:314492-324589 GCA_032468215.1 Stegonotus admiraltiensis
AATAAAATAAAATAAAATAAAATAAAATAAAATAAAATAAAATAAAATAAAATAAAATAAAATAAAATAAAAATAATGCTACAATCTTTTTTTCTTCTCAATAAAACAATCTTTCTCTGCAATCCATTTAGATCAGTGATGCCAAATTCGCATCATCACAGTGTAGTCACGTGACATATTGGGACTTTTTCCCCTTCATTAAACCAGGTGGGGGTGGGGCCAGCACATGACGCATCTGGCCCACAGGCCATTAGTTTGACACCCCAGATTTAGATGATTAATAAACCTTATTACAAATTTCTTAGCATTTTAAATCCAATAAAATCATTCCAATTATTCTCTGGGATTCTCATTTTTATTCTTTGATTTTTAAAATCTCATCCAATGTACCTAGCAACAGATTTTTATTCAAAATGTTTATATTCTCCTTATGTAAATTTTCCTGGGTATCTTGTTCTGATACCGTCATTTGGTAACAGACTGTTCTTTAGACAAAACAAAAAAACATCATTTCTTGAAGCAGATATCAACACAATTCTTCAAAGATGTCTTAAAACACCAATTATTTGACTGAAAACTCAATTTTGTTTTCCACAAGTTTACATTTATTTTTATTGAAAAGTAGTTTCAAAATCTTAATATTCAAAGTCCAAAACTCCATTTTTTTAACCCCTAGAACATTTGGTAGCCAAAACCTTTTCTTACTTTTTGCTATTTATTTTAAGTGCTTAGAAGTTGTAAAAGTAAATTTTCATATTCTTATATTGAAGATTAAAAACATTCACTCAGGGCTTCCAATCTTGTCATTCTGAAGATGTCTAACTTTCTTAAATCCATTAATATGCAACTTCCAAAAACAGTTAGTAAGGAAACACACAACTTAGTGGCTACAAAGAGATACAATATGCAGTTAGAGCAAAATGGTGAATTCCTCCGTCTTCCTGATTCCTACCCATCACCCAAAATTGCTGCCTTGTAATCTCTTTGTCAAGTAAAGGAGAAACTTGAACAATCTCCAGTAATTCTCTTTAATTCAGAGAAAATAGGGGCTATCTGCTTTTTAGCTTCCTTGTACAAGGCTGTCAATTGTCAGCTCCACTTAGAACTATCTTCAGTCAGCCATTTTCTTCTGGAAACATAATTAGTATTTAGGACTTCAGCTGATAACCCAGAGAACAGAAGTTTTATCAAGCTGGCAATCAAAGGATGATCTTAATTAGCTTCTCTACTAAACTCACACAGATTTCTGTGCTGCATCGTTGAAAAGTGAGCCTTGAAGCAACATTCTGAGGTAAAAACTACCTATATCCCGCTCACTTTTTCTGTGCTATTAGCTCAGAAAAAAGACTTATTACTAGCAAAGGGTTGTTTAATGAAGGAGGCGTGAGAGTATAGGAAATTCTAATTTGAAGAAATAAGAGCTTCATATAGGCTATTTCCTGATGAAAGACAGGAGCTTCCTTGAAAATAATGGTGCACTCTGCTTCTTCCATTCATGTGGTGTACTTCAGGAGATTCAGAGAGAGAAAATTTTTCCTCTTTGGATCCAAGAGTGGCAGGATTCATTTATTTCAGAGTTATTTTGCCTTACATATTTTTCTATCAGACTAAGAAATAATTTCGTTTCCATCATCCACCATAGTACACTATCAGCAACTGAAATTTGAAAGAACCAAAATATCTAAATCTAAGAAAAATAGCTCATTTATATATAGCTAGTAAATAAGGCTTCCAACTAATTTTCTTGGCAAACGTACGCATCCATAAGAGTATTCAATCAAGCAATAAAGGTAATTACAAATCCCGTACCCTGCACAGCAAGAACTAAATCATTAAAGCCAGAGAGGCTATTCTTAGTTTAATCTGTGAAATTACCTACTATTGCACACATATACATCACTGAAGACATGTTGTGAATGAAAAAAAAGTGGTTTTTTAATTTGCTTTGTACAAACTTATATCCAATCCATTTTTTCCTGACAACAGTAAATGTAAGTAAAGTTAATTACTGCTGCACCAAATCTAGATTTAATTTTGCTTAGATGTGATCCAAATCATAAAGTTTTGCGTATTATAGTTATAAACCTGGAAACAAGAAAGAAAGACAGTTTTTAATGTTTCTTTTAAAAAGACAGAGCAATTCTGTTTTTTCCACATGGATGATAAAAGTGATCACATTTTGAATTAGAAGATCATCATCTAACAATCAGTGATGAAATAGCATAAGCCAGGACCTCTCATATGGCCTTCCCCAATGCACTGGGGGGAAAAACACTGGCTAACAGCTAATGATAACTAAACCCCAGTGTTTCTCATTTCAAAGTAGACTACAAATTTCAAAGAAAGATGCATTGTTAAAAAATTTCAAACTTATATCCAGAAATCTAAAAGTCTGTTGCAAGAAGGGGGATCCACATGCGAGGCCGGGAAGGAAGGAAGCATGGCCGGCTGGCTGCAAGGAAAGCAAATCTTTTCCTGCATGCATCTCTTGGGAAGCGGAGTCTGGGCAAGGAATAGAGGAGCCTTTTTGCTTTTGAGCACCAGATCCAGAAGGCCTGAGCATTTTTTGGATGCTAATCCGCCTAGAGGGAAAGGGGGCAATCCCTTTCAGGAACTGTTGTTTCAGGGAGTTGCTCAGGATAAGCCACATCAGGAGAGAGCATCAGACACTCTTAATGTCCTTGTCTTCATCTCCTGGAACCTCAGTTCTTTGTAACAGAGGATTAACAGTGGTTGAGTTTCAAACTCAGGTCGGAGGATTCTCCCCTCCCTTAAAGTGACAGTCTGATCTATTGGATAAGCCCCCAATAACAGAAGGGAAGACAAGAAAGAATGGATAAAAAATAACCAAGTAGAGAAGCAACCTAGAACTAAGGAAAAATTTTGTAATAGTGAGAACAATTAACCAATAGAATGGCTTGCCTTAGGAAGTTTTGAGTGTTCCATCACTGGAAACTTTTAAGAAGAGACTGGACAGCCATTTGTCTGGAATGGTATAGGGCAGCGATGGCAAATCTTTTTGGCGTTGTGTGCCAAAAGTCCGAGCGTGTGTGCCAGCACCCATAATGCAATGGGCCCCCATTTGCGCATGCGCGCATGACCCCCACCATGGTCCTAATGCACATGCACCTCACACTGCACATGCGCACATGCAACCCACACTGCACGTGTGCGCCCGCCATGCATGTGCCCCCACTTTTTCCAAGAGGGCCGGCACGCCTCTTACCAGAGGACAACCAGTTACCGGCCCGTTCCCTGGTGAGATACCTGTTCCCAAGCTGGTGGCAGAGTTCTTGGCCCTGCCACCTCGGCAGTGCCATGCACCGGCTGGGGAAGCTCAACCCTTCACCTCAGGCCCTGCATGCAGCCCACGACCGGGAGATGTGTCACCCAGTGCAGCGCTCTTCCCTGAGGGCTGCCTGCTCACCCACCCATCCACCACCTTTGCTGCCTCAGAAAGAGGAAAGAGAAAGTGAGTCTGCGGAGAAGGAGAAGGATTTTCAGGTGGCAGCGCAGGCTGGGACCAGCCGCCGCCTGAAATACACTTATCCTGCGGCTTGCATAAACTGCTCCCACCCCTTTCAAGCAGCTCTTCTTCTGAGAAGGGGGGGAGAAGCGGGCGTGCCGGCGGAGACGGGCTTTGGCTCCTTGTTCTGCTGCCACCCCGAACCCTTGCTGGGGCTCCTCCCCGCTGCTGCCCAAAAATGCTTTCCTCCCTGGAAATGCACATTCCAGAGCCGCCCGCCCTTCTCCTCCTTCTCTGCAGACTCACTTTCTCGTTCCTCTTTCCGAGGCAGCAAAGGTGCAGGAGGCTTCCCAGGAAGCCCAGAACCCAGCAGGGAGAAGCCCAAGCAAGGGTTCAGGGTCACAGCAGAACGAGGAGCCAAAGCCCATCTCCGTCGGCATGCCTGCCTCTCCCCCCCCTTCTCAGAAGGAGAGCTGCTTCCCAGCCGTGAGCGCCCAAGGGAAGTGCCAGGTGGCTATTCTGAAAGGGACAGGAGCAGTTTATGCAAGCTGCGGGATAAGTGTATTGCATTTCAGGCAGCGGCTGAAATGGTGGTATTCTTGTTTTGCCTCTCCACACCCCGTTTTTGGAATTGGGGAGGCAGCGAAGATCTCTAGGCAGCGGAGATCGTGGCAACCTTTTCGGGTAGTAGCAGGAGTGGTAGGGGCTGAGCGATGGGCCCAACCACTGGTAGCGCACACCCCCACCCAACCTCCACTGCTGCACCGCCAGCCAAGCCAGGCTCTCTGGCTATGCGCCAGGGAAGGAGCCATGAGCTGGGCAAATGCTGCCCTGTGCAACTGAACTGGCCGGTAGCTCTTCCCTTCTCCCTGCAGCTGCAACCACTGCTGATGCTCTTCTGGGGCAGGGCAGCTCCGCAGGGAGAACACATCCCAAGCAACCCATGCGGCTGGTGAAGTGAGCCATGAGGGGCATCTCGGCCCACTTTGATGATGGCCATGGGGTCATCTGAGCAGGCAGCCCACCATCACCCTGCCCTCACCGGCTGCTGGTACTCCGGTGGTCCGGACCACCTGGGACTGCGCAAGTAGCTTGCTCAGGCAGGGAGGGAGGGAATCCCTGGCTTACCTTGCTCTGCTCCCTTAGGAAGTGACCACCGGGATTGCCTCTCTGTGTCTTTTGGCACGCACACCAGTTGCTGGTCTTTACATGCGCGCCAGAAACCAGACCAGCTGGCTGGTGTGCATGCGCACTCTGGAAACAGGAAGATCGTTTTCCTGGAGTGTTTATGTGCAATGGGCGGCTGCTTTTCCAATTTCTGGCGCATGAAAACCAGATGGCTGGCGTACCAGAACCCGGAAGAACAACAGGCGATGGCTCCGCGCGCCCCGAGAAATGGCTCTGCGTGCCACTTCCAGCACACGTGCCATAGGTTCGCCAACATGGGTATAGGGCCTTCTGCTTGAGCAGAGGGTTGGACTAGAAGACCTCCAAGGTCCCTTCTAACTCTGTTATTGTTATCTAAATTTGCATCTAGAGAACATACAACTATACTATTTTAGTACTCAGCACTATCTGTTTTGCTACTTTTGCACCAGTTATGCAAATCTATTCAAAATTGATCCATATAAGAAGATCCTTTGATATAACAAGACAGTTAACCAAGCAAGCAAAAAGTATTTTCAAATACATAGTTTCCATTTTCCTCAAAATAATGTTCTCCTTCCACAGCCTCCAATGAAGACATTGCCTATTTAGACATAACCTGATGGTTACAGGTTGACGTAATACTCATAACATATTGGTTCATTCCCATTTTTTTACTTTCATATAGTTATGCCTTAGCTTAGTGATTGTTGTGATAGTAATAGTGAAGTAGAATTTATCAAAAGAAATATTCATGACTTATCAAAACTAAATCTATATTACCATATAGCTCAAAGATTAATCACCATTTTACTTTTATAGCTTTAATTAATATTAATATAAGCTGCAAAAAACTCTGTAATAGAGTCTTCATTGACCTTGAACTATTAATTTAAAAAATTAAAACTATTTTATTTTCATACTGGTATTTAATCTTAGAAAACACTGACTTTTAAAAATAGACATACTTTCACAGGATCATTTGTATTAAGCAACACTGCTATTAAAATACCAAATATCTAAAACTTGTTTGAAGAATTTGAAAAAGATAAATACAGCGTGTCTGGACTCACAGAACTAGGACTGGAATGCCGTCTGATTTTAGGAGATTCCTTCTCAGCTGATGAAGATTTGAAGTTAATGCAGGCGTTGTTCTCTGAATGCACCCTTTTTACTTGATTATTTGGTTTCTCAAATGGGTCAAAAGTGCTTTGTGTTCTCTGAACTCTGACTTTTTTGTCTTCTGGAATTGTGTCCAAGGGTTTGATCACAGAATCCATTCCTTGGCAATTCCGTGTGGACATCTTTGTGATGCATATCTAAGAAAGGAGACAAAATGTTTTTTAATGTTTATTTAATTTGCTAAAATACTTTTATGGCAGGGTAAGAAAGTATACTCCTACATTCCATAATTATTTACAGATAGTCCCCAACTTAAGACCACTATTGAGCTCCAAATTTCTGTTGCTAAATGCGATATTTGTTAAGTGAGTTTTGCCCCATTTTACATCCTTTGTTGCCTAGTTGTAAAGTGAATCACTGCAGTTGTTAAATAAGTAACATGGTTGTTAAGTGAATCTACCTTCCTCAATGACTTTGAGGCCTGTCAGAAAGGTAATCAAATGACCTGAACACTGAAACCATCATTGTTCAATGAAACAATTGCAGAGAAATTTTGATCACGAGGCCATGTGGAAGTTGCAATGGTTGTAAGTGTGAAAAGCAGTCATGTAACCTTTTTAGTGCCATTGTGACTTTGAATGGTCACTAAATTAATAGTTGTAAATCAAGAAATTGATTGATTGATTGATTGATTGGTTCGATTTATATGCCACCCTTCTCCGGAGACTCAGGGCGGCATTACAATGCATTAAGCAATAGCCTTCCTACTTTTGTATATAAAATAATCCTGAATTGAAGTATGTATGCATTAATGACAGCAAGGTTACTTAGAATGAAAAAAATGGCTTCCAAAAAAGTAAACATTGGAAAACTGATAACCTCATGTCTAATAAACCATTCTGACTTTTATACGCAAACTTATATACTTTTCTTCTCTCCAATTTTTCATTATATTAAATGAAACCACAAGCCTAGGAAACATCAGGATTAACCCTTTAGTTTTCAAAAATTTAAAGTTAATAAAATACTATTATCCAAAAACAACTTCTAATTGTAGCACATATCACATAAGTGCGAAAAAAATTCATGTATTATTATTCACAAAATTAGATACTCAGTCCAATATTTCAAAGTCAATAACAAACTTTAAATCGTTCATCTAATTGTAGTTCTGCTAACTGTTTAAGTGGACATAAATAAAATTGGACCATGTTTCAGTGGGGAGCAAGTATTTGTTAATGTCATACAAAACTACAATGAGCTGAAGACCATTTTTAATGTTAAAATCCTCCAACCCCATCTTGAGATATTTTTTAATAAAAAGCTTTCCTGTATAAGCAGGAGACTTTCTAAAATTACTTTCTATCACTCCATTCCTTACAATTTTTTAAAATGATTTTGTCACTTTACTCAATTTATAGTACATAGAAGATTTTCTGAGAGTGTCATTTTTAATACTGAACAGGAATGGAGTGATCTAGTCAGACAATAATCTGGAAGAAATACTGATATGATCTTTCCACATACCGTACTTTTCGGACTATAAAACGCACCTTAATTTTTGGGAAGGAAAGCAAGAAAAAAAGAATTCTGCCTCTGCCTACCAGCATCAGGATCAGCGGCGTCCTCACTTCCACTCAGATTTTGATAATGAGTAGCACAGATCTTTTTATCCATTTAAAACAAATCCTATCACTCTACATGCAGTGGGTAGGGTAGGGTGAGGTGGGGAATGATTTTCATGAGTTCAGAAAAGGGGCTTGGCACTGAAGGCTCCACTCCCGAGACACCCCCATTTCTACTTATAGCTATAGGCGTTGAAAGCCTAGCTTTCTCTCAGCAAGGCCCCAGAGATGTAGCACTTCAGTCATCCTGGACAATGCCATCTCATAAACACGGTCCCGGGCTTTCCGGCAAGCCCCTTGCACCTTTGCTGCCTCAGTCAGAGCCTGATTCCGGAAGCGGCCCAGAGAAGAGCGGAGGTCGGGACTTGGTTGGCAAAGCGGGTGCTGTGCAGGGGGCAGGCAAGGCAGGTAAAGCAAGGCGCTGCCACCCAAAAACACTGTTGCCACAATCTCCGCTGCCTGGAGATTTCCTCTGCCTCCTGAAAAAATGGGGCGTGCAGAGGCAAAAAAAGAGCATCATGTTTTTGGGTGGTTCCAGGCGGCGGAGATTGCAGCAATGGTGCTTTTTGCCTTACACCCCTTGCACAGCGCCCAGCAAGCCACCAGTTCCTTGAAGATGCAAGCCCACTCAGCATACCCAAAGCCTTCAGGTGGTCTGCATGGACCACCATCATCACCCTATGCTGCGCAGCAGCCATGGGGGCATAAATCTTGGGACGTTAAGGAGAAGTCTGCTGATGTAGGGAGTGGGGATCTCCAGTCCTCACACAAGTTGTGAAGGCAGCCATCAGAACTGCTGGAGCCGCTTCCAGACAGACCCTGGGAGGACTCAGAAGTCTCGGTGGCTAAAGGGGAACTCAGAGGTCTCGGTGGCTAAAGGGGAAGAAGAAAACTCTGGGCACATTGGGCACACACACTCCTGTTGCTGGAAGAAGGGGAGAAGGGCTGCTTCTCCAGCAGTCCCCCCGCCCCGTCCTTGCACCTTCCCTTGCACCTGCACTCCTCCCTCCTCAGCCACCTTCTCCTCCAAAACGGTCTTCGTGCTCAGAGGGGCTCCATCCAGTCAAGGTTGGTGTCTTAAACCAAACTGCACTGAGCAGCTGGGGGGACAGCATGAAGGAGAAATGTCTCAGCTCCCCACAGCCACTTGGCCTTTTGATCACCAGAAATGGATCAGTGCTGCTTTCTTCCAGGAGAAGGTGGCTGAGGAGGGAGGAGTGTAGGCACAAGGGAAGGCACAAGGATGGGGAGGACTGCAGGAGAAGTAGCCCTTCTCCCCTTCTTCCAGCAACAGGAGTGTATGTCTTCTCAATGTGTCCAGAGTTTTTTCCCCCCTTGCTCTCTTAAACTGAACTGCACTGTGCTTTTCTGACTTGTTGATAAATGATCCTGGGAGAAGTGGCGCTGATCCGTTTTGGGTGGTTTCGCTTTTGGGGCTCCTGCTTGGTTCACCTCCTGGGCGCAGAGAGGTGTTAGGCGGTGGCTTTTCACATTGCTGGGGAGTGAAGTCATTGTGGCCACTGTCTCCCCTAAGCTGCCTGCTAGGCGGCCAGAGAGGGAACCAGCCATAAACTGTGGGGCCCACCTAGTTCACCAAAGCCGCCAGGCACATTCCATCCCCCCGACCATCCCAAAGAGGTTCGTTCCTCAGGCTGTGACCCGACACTCAGAGCATGCAAGGGGTCTCTTCAGGGAAAGCAAGTAGTCCCTACAGATCGTAGGAGCACCCCGCTACGTTTTCTGGAAAAGAACTTCTCAGTAATCGACGCCCTCTTTCCCAGCCAAGTCTCTGAGCCACCTCTCGCTCACAGGAGGAGGAGGAGCACCACCTTAAACCAAAGCCTCTGAGTAACTCTGAAAGAAAGCCTGTCTTCCTACAAAATAGAAAGGTAATCCAGGCCGAAAAAGGAAATTTTCCCTTCCAAAGAAGGAAAAAGAGCATTGCTTCCATGCATTGCGTTTTCAGGCGTTTTCCTCCTTGATGCAATTTGCAGAGCCACGCGCCCTCATGAAAACATGGGGATGGCAGTTTTTGGTCGGTTCCAAGCGGCATCCTATCTCTCAATGCCACCGATCTCCCAGCGTGTGGAGATCGAAAATGTGATGTTCATTTTTGGCAATCCCCGTCGCCTGGAGCAGCAGTTTTTGGCCGGTTCCATTCCGCTTGCAGAAACAGGTTCCGACTGAGGCAGCAAAGGTGCAGGGACTTTCCGGGAAGCCTGGCACTGTGTTTATGAGATGGCAGTGTGCAGGAGGACTGAAGTGCTGCATCTCTATGGGGCCTTGCTGTGAGATAGCCAGGCTTTCAACGCCTATGCTTACAGGTAAGAAGACAGGGGCGTCTCAGGAGTGGAGCCTTTGGCGCCAAGTCCCCCTTCTGCCCCCTTGAAAAATATCCCCCACCTCACTCACTCCAGTTAAATGCGTGTAGGGTGATAGGGTTTGTTTTAAATGGATAAAAAAATCTGTGCTACTTGTTATCAAAATCTGAGTGGAAGTGAGGACGCCACTAATCCTGATGCTGGTAGGCAGAGGCAGAATTCTTTTTTTCTTGTTTTCCTCCCCAGGTGCAAATTGGCAATTGCACCTGGGCCATAGAACCACCAAGAGTTGGACATGACTTTTTTTTTTTTGCTTTGATTTATATGCCGCCCTTCTCCAGAGACTCCGGGCGGCTTACAATGCGTTAAGCAATAGCCTTCATACTTCTGTATATTTATACAAAGTCAGCTTATTGC
>JANHZT010005555.1:368331-390325 GCA_032468215.1 Stegonotus admiraltiensis
CACAGAGAAGGCTCTCCCCCTGGGGGTTGCCAGCCGACATTGTCTGGCCGACGGCACCCTGAGGAGCCCCTCTCTGTATAATGAATGCATTATACAAAAATGTTTTTTGGATATATTGATAGGTGAGCATTACCATTTGGGTTAGCAAAAAATATTCAAAATGAATATAAATCCCAAAATACTATATTTTTTGTGTCAATTCTTATTAAAAAAATTGTAAACATATTCAAACATTCATTACACTCTTCTGTCGTTTTCTATGGGATATGTGTTTATTGTCCACCCACTGGCAATATTTATAATGCTGATTTTTACTAACATCTTGATTTGGACTAACGACATTTTCAGCATCACAAACACCTACAGTATTAGATATGGCCATTAAATCTTGAGAAAAAAGTACACAATTAGTCACAATTAATACTTGTTATCAATATATCAATTTGGTATGCAAAATTTAAAGACAGAACAAAGAATCAGAGGTTTTATTTTTTCCAAATAATGAAAACCTGTCTGAATGTCTTAATCAAAAGTTCCATTTTTAGATTTCAGCTTTTCCAACAAAAAACAAGATTTTTGATGCATTGGATCCCATTGCAATTGTATACCAAAGGAATGACTAAATACTTGTGCTGATAGAAGTGCAACTGAGAATAATGAACACTTCATTAAACATTTTTGTGGCACCCTAAAATTATTATATTAGAAAAGGAAATGAAATAAAAAGAAATATTGTAAATTAGCAGATGTATAAAAAGGGGGAAGTCAGACCTCCTACCCCCCAAAAATATTGAAAGGAACCAAAGGCAAAATACATCTTTCTGTCCTATTGTCAAGCAGATTACATGAAGTTAACAGGAGCTATGTTTTTTATAAGTTTTATGTCATCTGTAAATCTGTAAAAATTCCTTCTACATCTTAAAATCGTTTGTGAAAATGCAGGAAACTGCAAGGCTCAGGAGAAAATCCTATTTGAAATCTCCCTTGCTTTGACAAGGAACCCCAATTGAACATTCTCAGAATCTTTTTCTAGACAATAATGAAGCTGTGTATTATCATCTGTTCCACATTTAATGAGAATACAGTTCAAAATATCACATGGAATATAATCAAGAACTTTGTTATTGTCAAAGTATTTCAGTCCCATTCGAATGTCCATTATCCAGTTCAAAAGCAGAATCAAGGTTAGACTGGGTAAAAACTATAGTATACGTAATACCTGCAGGTTAGATTCTACTGACATAAATGACCTGGATATGGGGATAGAAGGGTATTCATCAAATTTGCAGATGACACCAAACTGGGGGAATTGCTAACACTTTGGAAGATAGACTCAAGATTCAGAAGGATCTTGATAGACTTGAGTATTGGGCCCAAGATGAAAGTGGTTAGAAAAGTAAGGTCCTGCACTTAGGCATGAAAAACCAAACGCATAGGTATAGAATAGGCAGTACTTGGTCATCAGTAACAACTCTGCGAGGGATCTAAGTGTCCATGCTTAATACAGCTTTAACTATGAGCCAGCTGCCAAAAAATCAACAGAGGGATAGCATCAAGATCATGAGAAGTGATAGTACTGCTTTATACTGCACTGGTGAGGCCACACTTGGAATTCTGCATCCAGTTCTGGTCACTATGATACAAAAAAAGATGCTGAGGTCCTAGAAAGAGTACAGAGGAGATCAACTAAAATTATAAGGGGTCTGGAGTCTAAACCCTACAATAAACAGCTAAGTGAACTAGATTTGTTTAGCCTAATGAAGGCAAGGCTTGGGGAGACATGACAGCTCTTTTCCAATACTTGAAGGAGAGAGGAAGTCAATTTGTTCTCCAAAGCACCTGAGGAAAGGACAAGCAGCAATGGGTGGAAGCTTGTCAGAGGGAGATCCAACCTGGAAATAAGGAAGAATTTCCTGACAGTGAGAACAATTAATTAATGGAAAAGCTTGTCTCCTGGAATTGTGCTCCATCACTGGAGGTTTTCAAGAAGAGACTGGACAACAATTTGTCCAGAATGGTATAAAGACTTCTGCCTTTGTCAGTGGGTTGGACTAAAAGACCTACAAGGTTTCTTCCAGCCCTGTGATTCTATGACACCACATTATTATAAAGATGCTTACTATTTTGCAAACTGTAGGAGATGACCAGCCTGAGCCTGAGAGTGGGCTCAAGTGCATCATCAATTTGGAGTCCTTTCATGCCCACAAGAGATCTACATCCAGCCATCCTTGAATTCCATTGATTTTTCTCTACCCTCAATTTGCTTTGACTATTTGTAGTTCAGATTCTTGTAGACTGATAGCACGGAATAAACTTATACTCATTTGAACAACCCTGGTTCCTTGTTTCCTGTGCCTTACACACTACTAATCTTTTCTCTGGTATTCAGATCTGGCCAGTGGTGAAATCTAAAATTTGTTCTGTGGGTGTGGCTTGGTGGTGGTGGGGTAATGTGGGTGTGGCCATTTTATTTTAAAACTTGTAAAACCATTTTTAACCATTTTTCGGCGAAGAGGTTGTAAAAAAAATGCTTTAAAAAGGCTCTGACGATCCCAGCTGAGTTGCCTGATCACTGAGCTGGGATCGTCAGAGCTTGAATTGTGAGAAGCATTTAAAAGAAAAAAAGTTTTTTTCTTTCAAATGGCTCTGACGATCCAAGCTGAGTTGCTAATTGGCAGAGCATTTTTAAAAAGCCCTCTGCCAATCAGTCAACTGAGCTGGGATCGTCAGAGCTTGGATCGTGAGAGGCATTTAAAAGAAAAAGGCATTTTAAAAAAAACGTTTTTTTCTTTCAAATGGCTCTGACGATCCAAGCTGAGTTGCCTGATTGGCAGAGGGTGTTTAAAAAGCCCTCTGTTGTTCAGTCAACTGAGCTGGGATCGACAGAGCTTGGATCGTGAGAGGCATTTAAAAGAAAGAGTTTTTTTCTTTCAAATGGCTCTGACGATCCAAGCTGAGATCATCAGCTGGTGGGGGGAGGCAAAGTGGTGGCGGCGGCAGGGAGTCCCGGAACTCCCAGGGACTTTTCCTGCGCGGCTTTTGCCCTCCTCAGAGCTTAGATCGTGAGAAACATTTAAAAGAAAAAAAGTTGAGATTGTCAGCCGGGGGGGGGGTAAAGCAGCAGCGGCAGCAGCAGGGAGTCCTGGAAGTCCCAGGGACTTTTCCTGCGTGGCTTTTGCCGCTGCAGGCATCAGTGGTGCGGGAGCAGCGGAGCGGCATCCCAGAAATCCCTGTGACCAGGCCCACTTGCCCACCTTCCTCCCCCACCACCGTGTTGTTGTTTAGTGAGTTTACGAGTTGGTCCACAGTCTGGAAGGCAAGCTGACTGTAGTTTTTGGCAGCCCCTGTTGCCGCCATGTTCCTCGCGCATGTGCATCCCATTGGACTTGCAAGGCAATGGGATGCGCGTGTGTGAAGAACATGGTGGCAACAAGCATGGCGGACGGGGCAAGCGACCGGGAGAACCGGTTCGGGGGCGTGGCCAGCTGGCCACTGTTACTGGTTCTGCGACCTTGGCCAAATTTTCGCCAACGGTTCACAAGAACCGGTGCAAACTGGAAGCAACCCACCACTGCTAATACATCCCTCAGTGGAATCGAGTTTGACACCCCTGATCTAGAACAAGAAACATTTTGGTTCAGAAAACTAACTTCCAGAAAATTTAAAAATTATTTTTGAAATTGCTGGGTCAGAAAGGAGCCAATAAGGAATAGTGCATTCTAGAATCCTTCAGAACATTCCATTTCAAAACTATAAATTATGCAGTTGCCTACTTTTAAGTTAAAACAACTCACATTAATTAACTCAAGGCGCACAATGTTTTAGGACAATACTTCAATTTTCTGAAATAAATTAATATCCTCTATCACAAATTCATATGTTAAAGTTACTTTAAAATTTTGAAGAACCTCTCCAAAACTTATTTTATTCATAGGCCACTTAAATTTTAAACACATTGAAAAATATCATTCCTGTAGAAAAGAGCAAGTAGAGGTGGGAAATTAAGTGCACCATCCATTTAGAGTCACTGAGTTTCCATAAGTGCTCCAGGTCCAAGCCATCCTGAATTCAGTTGACCTTTTTTCTGGTACCAATTTAGTGTTAAATTTTAGTTGATCAGATTCTTGTGTATAGGCTCGAATAGCAATAGGAATAACACTTCGACTTATATACCGGTTTATAGTGCTTTACAGCCCTCTCTAAGTGGTTTACAGAGTCAGCATATTGCCCCCAACAGTTTGAGTCTTCGTTTTACCCACTTCAGAAGGATGGAAGGCTGAGTCAACCTTGAGCCTGGTAAGAGTTGAACTGCCAATGGCAGGCAGCTGGCAGGCAGCCTGCAGTACTGCACTCTAACCACTGCGCCACTGTGGCTCATAACAATAAATAAATCTTCTATGCTGCAGCCTAACTGGGGTTCCTAATTATTCATCCCTTTTTAAAAGAGGATTTCTGTTGAATAACTTCTGCAGAAAAATTAATCACAAGTTCTAATGTGGTTTTATGCAACCATATTCAGTAATTTCTTTTTCAATTCATGAGATCTTATAAATCAAGGGATTAACAATGTATGAAGTATAGTGGATTTCTAAAACACTTTAAATCAGAATAATCTCATCACTACTTTAGAAATTCTTATATTAAATAGAACAAACTTTCTTGAAAATATTTAAACGAACAGGAAATGACTTGGGATTTGAAATTTGATGAGTCAATGCAAAATATTTGGTAATATAAAACTATTATTTAAATCTATTTTAGAAACCATCCACTATAAAAATAGAAAATCATGCTATATCTCCTTAAAAGTGTATTACAGCCTCTATTAAGAGAGGCCCTTTATTTCATATTCCAATTGAAAGTGTCATTAATCCCTTTGTTACTCATTCTGGCTAGGGGTTTTTGAAGACATTGGTAAAACTACTGTTTTACCTATAGAGTTTAATAAATAATTCTATTGCAGCTATATTCTTGAAAAAGAAAAAATATAAAGTAGTGCAATGTAAAAATTATTCGGTTTCCTTCCTATAAATTTACTATAGCAATAAACTGGAAGAATTAAAGTACATCTTTCTTCATATCAGTGATATTTAAAAGTGTAAAAAAGAAATGGCTTAAAAAACTAACACAGCAACAGATACTTTTTATTTCTTTATTTGGAACCCTTTTATAAATTAAATCAGCATAATAACTTACATTACTCCATCTATACATATACCTTTTGAACTAGAAGTGTTCCATATGGGTGTATGAGAATTTCTCCTTACAATTAGAAATATATCAAATTACACTATGTTTGTTTCATGTAGTTTTTTTCATGGTGTATGTGTGTGTGTGTTGTATAATTTATTCTTTTTAGTCACCATTATTCTTTTTAATTTGTAATATTTTGCCCAATATATGTTTAAATAAAATTTGAAAATAGAAAATACAACTTACCTCATCAAAGCCATTATCATCTTTCTTCAAGGCTAGAAAAAAAAGATATAATTTGTTATCTAATTAGTTTATATTACTAGTACAAAATGCTAAAAAGCAAACCAATATTTCTTTGTAGTTATTTAACTTAACTTGAATAAAATTACTTCTCAGAAAAATATGTGGGATGCGGTCTCTTCAAGTTTACATTTATTGGTTCAATATGTGAAACAAGAAATATGTTTAGGGTATGCAAGTTATAATTTATGCCATTTTTAAGAATGAATGTTATGAGAGATAAAAAAGGAAGAGGTGCTACATATGCTGCTTGAAACTGCTGAATAAAAGGAGAGGTACTGAGGCAGCCCTGGAAAACAACAACATACAGTACAAACAATAAATTGTTCTCTGCAGCTTTTTTCAAGCAAGGAGTCTTACATTTGGAGTTGAAATCTGACAGATTTGTGCTTTCCTGTGTGATAGTATATACTGGACAGGATAACACACCGTAATAATCAAGTTTCAAGGACAGAAAATAAAACCAGAGCCTTGTTTATTAACAAAAAGATCTGTCAGTAAGAGCAAGTGCACTATTGAAAATACATTCCGAGTTCTCCTACCAGATGGCTGCCACATAAGGCATTAATAGAAGGGAAACTCACTCTTCTCTTTAGCCTCATAGCTTTTTAGCACTACACCTTATCCTTACCATTACCTGAGTAAAGGTCACCTGTTCAAACAAAGCATTGAAGACACCACCTTTCTGATTCATGTGGGGCTGAGAATTACTATTTTGAAGAAAGATGCTAAGGAACAGTGATTGTTTTGTAACAAATCAGTTTTCCATTTTCCACTGATCCATTTCTTTCAAATAAATATATTGGCATAGCTACAGCAAGAGGTGTGTGTAGGTCTATAAAAGGACTGTGAGCCACATAAACAAGCTTCCTACCTATTGCTCCTTGTATGTGCTCAGAATCAAGTTTCATCTGAAGAATGAAGAGGAATCCTCAAAGGAAAAACAGGACTTTTAATGAAGAGCTGAAAAATTGTTGTGACTCAAGAACTGCCTGTAATTTTGTCCAACTACCATAGGGGAATGTAGATACCCATACTAGGATATAAAAACTTGTTCTGTACCTGGAATCTAGCTTTGTGCCAAGAAGATAAATCATTTATAACTAATTTCCAGTCCAAAATACTGGTTAATATTATTTTTTGTCCCTATGTTTATAGCCCTTGCTGCTTCACATTATCGTCATCAGGCATCCAGTGCTGTGAAATTCCAGGCTCTAAAATACTGGCTAACATTAATCCTAAAGTTCTAAAATTACTAAAATCTAATTCAACACTGAGATTACTAAATGAGTTTGAATTAAATCATTAAATGTTGTTTTAGCTCTAAATAAAAGAAAAGCTTGTATAAAAAATTAAGAACTCATCGATTTGCTGTCACTCGAATAATATTATTAAAGTTTGCACAACTGTAACTTTAAGTTATAAAATTCCATAGTACTGTAATTCACAACATATCTGAAATGGTATGTGACAATGACCCTGAGACACCAACCACAAATGCTTGGTTAAGGAACAGTCAGATAAGGGGAACATAGCCCACAGCTGCAGAGTCAGCAAAGCTAGAGGCTCGGGAGGGACCCTCCCTAAATTATTGGTCTGTATAAGAATAAATGTACTTTGAGGCTTGTAAGATGCTCTTGATAGAGCTTTACAATAAAGCAGAATTCATTTATCTCGTCATGTTTCCTATCTAGTCTACCTGCTAAGGCTGACATTATCGGAGTCAGAATATATGTCTGTCCATTACTCCAATCAGCAACAGAATAACAGGGTTGGAAGGGACTTGGAGCTCTTCTGGTCCAATCCCCTACTTAGGCAGGAAACCCTATACCAGTGGTAGGCAAACTTGGCTCTTTCACGCCCTGTGGACTTCAACTCCCAGAATTCCTAAGACAGTTTTGCTTTGCTGTCTTAGGAATTCTTAGGAAGCTTTGCTGTCTTAGGAATTTTGGAGTTGAAGTCCACAGGGTGTGAAAGAGCCAAGTTTGCCTACCACTGCCCTATACCATTTCAAACAAATTGTTGTCCAATCTCTTTTCAAAATTTATATTGTTGGAGCATTCACTACTTCTGGAGTGTTCCACTGATTAATTGCTCTAACTGTCAGAAAACTTCTCCTTATTCTAGCTCCTTGATTAGTTTTCATCCATTGCTTCTTGTCCTGTGTTCAGGTGCTTTTCAAATTAGCTTGACTACCTCTTCTTTGTAGCAACTCCTGAGATATTGGAATACTGATATCATGTCACTCAGGGGTGGGGTCTACATACCTTTACTACCAGTTTGCAACGGGGCCATGCGCAAGCACAGAAGCTTCTGCGCATGTGCAGAAGCATTTTGGTGACATCGGGGTCAGTGGGCGGAGCTTCCCACTGGCTTTACTACCGGTTCTATAGAACCGGTGCGAACCAGGGGCAACCCACCACTGATGTCACTCCTATGTCATTAAACTAGACATGCCCAATTCCAGCAACCGTTCTTTATATGTTTTAGCCTCCAATCCCTAATCATCTTTGTTGTTCTTCTCTGCACTCTTTCTAGTCTCTCAACATCTTTTTTACATCATGGCGATTAAAACTGGATGCAGTATTCCAAGTGTGACTTACTGAGGCATTATAAAGTGATATAAACACTCCATGTGATCTTGATTCTATCCCTCTGTTAATGCAGCCTAGAACTGTCTTGGCTTTTTTGTAAGCTGCAGCACACTCCTGGCTCATATTTAAATGGTTGTCACTACAACTCCAAGATCCCTTTCATGGTTACTACTATTGAGCTAGGTGCTACCTATACTATACTTGTGCATTTGGTTTTTCTTGCCTAAATGTAGAACCTTACTTTTTTCACCAATGAATTTCATTTTGTTTGATAGCATCCAGTGTTCATGTCTGTCAAGATCTTTCCACATCTTAAGCCTGTCTTTGGTGTCATCTGCAAATTTGATGAGTTCCCCATCTATCCCCTCATCCAAATCATTGATGAAGATGTTGAAGAGTACTGGGCCTAAAACAGAGCCTTGGGGTACCTCCTGCATACTTCCCTCAGTGTAGATGCAATAGATACTACCAACAGAAGGAGTATAGAAAAGTATGATTACAATAAATGCAAAACCCTTTTCTGACTCACAAAAATCAAGTAGACATCGCTTAAAGTAAAAGACACAGTCACATGTCAGATACTTAAAAGTTTAATTATATAATGATATTGTTTTAAGAAAAGCATCTAAGTTTTTCATAATGCTGAAATTCAAGTAACATTAAATAAAGTTGTCTATCAAAAGGCTTATAACAGACAAAACAGAAGAACTTCACAACATTCCTAATATGATTGGACTTTAATGCCTGATGCACAGAGGGCTTGTTAGATTTGAAAACAATGTTATTTTATTATTATTATTATTTTAAAAATAGAATTATGCACAATAGATTTTGTCTCATAATGTAATACACATTCAGTGAAAGTGACCAGACAGAAGAAAGTACTTCACATTATGCATAATTCAGTTATAGAAATAATTGCAATATGATATGGTCGTACCCACTAGCTTCAATAGCAAATTAACAGATTCAGGGAGGAAGTCTATCAATGGCTATTAAGTATGAGTCAAAAACAGACCACCCAGGGTTTAAGGCAGAATGCCAACAAACAGCAGCTGTTGGGTGGCAACAGCTAGAGAAGGCCACCATTAGTGGATTTTTTTAGGACTAGCTAGCCAGTATGTGAAATAAAATACAGATCCACAAGGTTTGGCCAAGGGAGCTCAAGTTCTTATAATTAATGAATGAAATGCATTCCTACAGCAATCTGCAATGTCTACAACAAACTGCTTGAAGCAAAACACTTTGCTCAAGCATTAAAATAATTAAACATTATAAACGGGAGTAACAGGCCATGACTAATGGGTCCTTTTTTTATGTATCTGAATGGTTTGCTGGTTTTCAGCCCTTTAGCAAGGACACCATTACTGTACTATCAGGTACTTAGTATCAATCAGAGACTTAGCCCAGATAAAATGCTATTCAGAAATCATCCCCAGGGTTGGCATTACTGGCATCAGATATCATGCCTTTATTTTGCATTTAAGCCACCTAACATCCACGCTAAAGATTCAGTTCTACATCTGGGTCAGACAAATAGTAGGAGAAGCCCCAAAGTGAAAAAGAAGTCTTTACACTTGAGGCACAAGCAATTTTGTATAAAGGAAAGAAGCTTCTGATATTCTTCAGCCATTTTAATTCAAGCAAAAATTGCTTTGTACATCCTCAAGGAACCCAAAAATTAAATTAGGAATAATTATGAGTAATGTGGTTGGTGGTAACACTGTACAGTAAGAGCATTCACTCATTTCCTTTTCAGTAGTTGATCTGAAACAGGCTTCCTCAATTGCCCCCAAAATGTTGGCCTATAGAGATCCCAAAGGTCATGTTTACCCGAAGTTTGAAAGAGACAGTCTAATAGATCTATCTGAAGGCAGCAATTTAGGAAGAGCTGAAATGTTCAAATTCACTGTGATTCCCCAGATCTTCATATCATCACAACTGAACATTTATTATTTGTTTCAAGGAAACCTCATAAAACTAGCATATAATTTTGCATATAATCAGAAAGAACTATAGAGACTAATTTAGTTCAATAGAAGCAACTAGAACAGTGGTTCTCAACCTGTGGGTCGCGACCCCTTTGGGGGTCGAACGACCCGTTCACAGGGATCGCCTAACACCGTCGGAAAACACATATTTTCAATGGTCTTAGGAATAATTTTATGGTTGGGGGTCACCACAACATAAGGAACTGTATTAAAGGGTCGCGGCATTAAGAAGGTTGAGAACCACTGAACTAGAATTTTTCCAAATTTCAATATCCCTTTCTATAATCTACCTAAAATGCACATCCCTTATTCTGACTAGAAAATAGCTTAACATGTACTTCAAAGGCAGATTTGGCACCGTATTTGCCAACCTGTAAAGGAAGTGGAAAAATGTTACCTGCCTTGAGCTGCTTAAAGAAAAGCAGGGTACAAATATAATAACATGAAATCAACTTGCATCCTAGTAAAATTTGCTTTAAGTATACATTCCTATGTATGCTCTGATATCTTATTCAGATGAATAAAGAAAAATCTATGAATAATTTATGAGATGGCTGTAGAACATCCAATGTAAATATGACATCTTATATACCTTTGTATTGATGACACAGCATCATATTGTGTCATCCAAAAGGTGTTTCTATATTTACAAAGCAAGAAGTGCCAAAAGATGACAGGAACATTGGGCCAGCAGAGATAAGAGAATTTCTGAGCAACTTCTGGTGGCTAATTTAGCCACCAAAATAAAAGGTACAAGGAATAAAAAGTACAATGCACACACTGAGCTTTTTCTTATACTGTGGACAACTTGCAATACCTTTGGTGAAGTACCAAATCTGCAGATTCCAAACAACTTAAATCACAATTTAATTGCAAAGTGAAGACTTCTATAGTTGGAAATTTGTTTGACTTCCAAATGTTGTCTTACCACTAAGCCATATGGAAGCATTTTCCTTTTCCAACTATGATTATTGAACAACTTATCCATTTCCTAAAGGCCAAGGAGACCCCTTTTGTTATAGAAACCATTATTATTGATGATGGTGCAGGAATTAAATGGCATTTTCAAATGCAGCTCACACTACATTTGCTCCCTTTAGATTATTTTTTCTGAAACACAATCAGTTTACATGTGTAACTTGTTTCATCTCACAACTGGGAAGAACTAATTCTAGAAAATACATTCTGGCCCAAAGGAATTCTGAGCAATTTCAAGTATGCAAGCAATTGGAACGTTCTCTCAAATATTCATAAATGATACTTTAGAAGAGAATCACTCTGATTCCATTAAAGAAATAGAACACTTTTTTCTAAATGCAATTTACAACTATCCACCTCTATTATTGATGTGGTATAACAATTTTATTACAATATTCTTCGTTTATTTTTGATACATTTAATTTTTTATTTCCATACCCTTCGATAAGTTTAATTTTTTCCATTCCCATACCCTTTGTAGGGAATCCTTTGACTTCAATCTTGCATTACAAAAGAATGAAACAAATTATAATTGGGTCATTTGGAACATGTGACGGGAAAGCCACTAAAGGTACATTAGAAAGCTGCAGTCAATCCTAAGGTTCATACACTTTTTTATATGCGTTATATTTTCTTAACATTCATCCATGGGGGGGGGACCATCTTTTTTCAAAAGCATAGTTTGAAGGGATTTGAATCCATTTTTAAACAAAATAAGTTTCAATTAATTCAAAGTACTTTCTACTCCTGTTTAGTATTTTCAATTGTTCATAACAAATTAATATCAATTATTTTTATAAGGAGAGAGTATGCTGCCATTCAATTACTCTATTTGGAGATGTTCCATGTCAAACTACATCAGCAATTTAAGCAGATTACAGACAGTTTATATTATGCTAAATATGATCAACACCCAGTAGCAGCTAAAAGTTTTTTTAAGGGTAAGTCAGAGTGAAATGAACACATTTATTTATACCTCAATGTCGGGACACAACAGCTGTTAATCGCTTCAATTTAATCAGCAAGATGACCTCTGGATAAAACGGTTTGAACTGGTACACTTTTATAAAAAAAAAATCAATTTTTCAAAATAGTATTGTAACGCACAAAAAGACGGCCAGAAAATTGGGGCAGCGAGCCACTGGAGTGCTATGATGGAAAGATCTTCAGCCAAGCCGGGCGGCCTCCAGAGGGTGCAGGACTACAACTCCCATCACTCTCGCCAGCACAGGTTTGACCTTCTTTGGAAGCAGACAAAATTTCAAGAAGGAGTAAGCCAGGGTAATTCAGCTTGCAAACTAACCCACTGAATCGCGAGGCAATAGTTGGAACGCGGCTCCGGGCTAAGGAATGCCAGCTCGCCCCCTCCCTCCTCCCCCTCCCCCTTACCTAGTCTGCCGAAACTCTCCGACAAAGTTCGCCGTAACTTTTTCATTCTGCTAAGTTTCTCGGCCGGCTGCTGCGAGTCGAGCAAGTCGCACATCGGGCTCGACGGGCCGAGCGCCCCAAGACAACGCGACGCCTGGCGGATCACCAGAGGGACGGGCACCGCCGCCGCTGCCGCTGCAAGTAGAGGTTGCCGCCGTGCAACTCACCCTCCCTGGCCGAACCCGAAAAGCCCCGCTTCTTCTAGCTAGTGCTGGAAAAGAGCCGGAGAGCCGACAGGACTGCCTCGTCCTCGCCCATAGCGAGTTTTCCCCAGCTTTGGAAATTGGGCAATAGGCTGCAGAAGACAATGAGGGGCGGAGGAGGAAAGGCAAGACGGTGGGAGCGGAGTCTCTCTAGTAGGGGGAGAGAAGTATGGGGAGGGGTGGATGTCGGGGAAAGGGGATTAAAAGACCTGGGATGGAGGGAGGAAAGAGGGGGGGAAAGAGGAAGAAGAGGACAGTAGAGGGCTGCCAGGAGGGACGACCCGGAGAGCATGAGGAGGAGGAGAGGGAGGGACGGGGAAGAGACGGCTGCAGCTGGGAAAGGCACGGGAAGGGAAGCTGCCTGCCTGTCCCGGGAGTAGCAGGAGCCGCGCGTGCAGCCGCGAGCCAAAGGGCAGCCCCCGCGCTCCCCAGCCCCGAAGCGTCTCTGCGCCCCCGCCCGGCCCGCGCTCTCCCCTAAAGGCGGAGGCCGCCCAACCACCCTCGCCCCGCCTCCCTCTCCCCACTCCGCCGCCTCATTGGCCGCAGCGGCGAACGCCGGCTCGCCGGAGAGTTTCTCTCGCACGCGCTCTGGCGCGTTTCTTGTTTCCCCTCTTGGTGCCCTTTTCCTTTTCCGAAGTGCTGGGTGATGTGGGGCTGCGGGGTTGGGGTGGGGGCCAAACTGAGCCCAGCTGCCGAGTGAGAGGCAATTGCCCCGCTTTTGGAGCATCATATAACTGATTGTTGAGAACGTTGAACCTCATCTTTCCAAAATACCAGTTTTAGGTCGTGTGTGTGAATCTAACCCACAGTAGTTTTCCCTGTCTTAATAAGAGAGCGACCCCCAATATAAATTAGGTCCCGCTGCCTTCCTTTGGGTTTTGCTTTGTGAGAAATGAGTTAAAGGCTCGGTTTATGCATTTAGAATATTTAGAATAAAGTCTCCCTGGAGTTAGTTGAGTTCAACCCAGAGGATTACAGGGACCTGTTGTTTCCCAGCAACGACACTTCGCATAGGGAAGTTAATCGACTCTTGGCTGCCTCGGCGATGCTTTCTGGACTTCTTGACTTCCCATTTCAGTCCTCAGCCCTGACATTTCTTCCATTTATAGTGGCAATGCAGAAGGCCGTTGTTTTTTCGAGGAGCTTAGTGACATGTTTTGATTTCACCTTCATATTAAGAAAAGTCTGGAAATTTAGAGTTCATTCTGAGCTAATTTACCTGTTTTTCATTCTTGTTTATTGAAGGGGGATGGGCAGAATTACCATGTAGTTTCAAAGCTTCTGTTGCTGTGAAAGGCTCTGGATTTCCATGCCATGGTCATATGCCAGTCAGTTAAGCTTAGGACTTAGACTATCAATTTTTGATAAAAACTGGGGGGTTGTTATTTGTGAGGATTCAGGAGCTTCTGCAACTGAACCTAACTTTGGGTACTGTTGAAAATTTGGCTACCCTGGGGTACCTCTGCTGTTATTGAGGAGCTCCTAACATCCTGTGAGAAATATGGCCATTATCTTGCTTGGCATGTATGCTTTTAATATTTTTCTTTTTAACTCTGTTTGCTGGAGTTAGTAATAAAGCTTAACATCTATTTACTGGAGTACTCATTGTCTCTGGATACAAAAGAATCAATTGTTTGGCATCTGATCACTTCCCTGACACTTGGCAAAATACCATCTAAGTATTGACCAGCTGTGATTATACCTAGCCAAGATGGAACAGAGCCTTGCAAAGTAGAAAAAGGCACATGAATCTACTGCTTTAAATTCTCCCTCTTTCTTAAATAAAGATTTTTTGGGGGGATAGGACACCTAGCGATTGTCTGGTTCAAACTTGCAGTTTTCTTGCCAACATTTCACAATTGGTGTGTCATTGCTTTCTTCCTAGGGCTGACAGACAATGACTGGCTTTGTGCCTAAGAGGTTATTAGAACTCATCCTGTTCAGTTGTAGCCTGATGGTTTAACCACTACATTAAACTGGCTCTCTAAAATGGACACTACTTTAAACCGGCTCTCTAAAATGGATTTGATGAATATTTAAATAATGCTAGATGCAACACAAAGTCTGGATTCATCCCAATATGCTGAGCTAAAATTTGGTTTATTTATGGTTTAATGTATTGTGTAAATCCAGCCAAATTATGGTTTACTCAATAAAATATGTTTAAGCAAAGGCTGATTAAACTCTTTGCTTGAACCAGTGGCCCTTTTGCTAGCACTAATTGAAAACATTTTGTTAATTGCACACAATCCAACTCCTCAAGTTGCGGGTGGGATTTATGTGTCATGCTAAACAATATTGTATGTAATCTCAAAAGGTTGAGCTCAAAGCCGCAAACATTGATTTACAAACTGTGTATCATGCTAGACAACAACAAGCAAACCACATTATGGATTAGCATGATGTGTGAGCTCAGGCAGTTTCATTCTATTTTAGTGAACTATGTAAACTTACCTAATACTGACTTATTCAACAAAACATAGTTAATCATACTGACTTAAAAAAAACCGTGAACTAGCAAATGTGTTTCAAAGTTGTTTGATGTTAAAAATGTGAAATAAAGTGTGCCAACCAACACTGTAGGATTTGGAAATAGATTCTTGTTTTCCCTAATGCTATTGTGTTCTTACTCAATTTTGAAGAAATGGATCAGCCCACAGATAAACATTTAACCTCCCCTTTTAAACTTTTGATAATGCAAATATGCCCCCCTTTTTACTTAGCAAACATTCATAAAAGGCAGTTTAAATATATTTTTCAATTCAGGCATTCTCACAGAAGATGCTGTGTGCTTGAGAATAATTTGTTAGCCCCCATACCAATATGAAGTATAAACTAGCAAAGTATATAAATTATGTATTAATTGACTAAGTGAATGATAAATTTTAAAGTTTTGTTAATATAGTGTACAGAATTCTACTGGTTCATTTTTGTCCAAAACCTATAGTTTCAATGGTCTTCTTGCAATAAATATAACTTTATCGTAAATTCTAGAGTCACATAATTGTAAGATTTATGATTTATTTAATGACATTGTAGTTGGCTGAATTCACACAATTATAAAGTGTAGCTTATAAACCCTACATAGGATAAATTCACACTGAGATACACACTAGGCCAGTGGTCTCCAACCTCTTTGGCACCAAGGATCAGTTTCGTGAAAGACAATTTTTCCACAGATGGGGTGTGTGTGTGTGTGTGTGTGTGGTTTCATGTGCAGCCTAAATCCCACTAAGGGGAAGATGTAGTTTTGTTTCCTTACCCACCACTCACCTCCAGCTGTGTGACCAAATTCCTAACAGGCCACGGACTGGTACCAGTCCTTGGCCTGGGATTTGGGGACCCCTGCACTAGACAAACACATTTTAATTAGGTCTATTACAGGCAGTCCCCAGTTAAGAACAACTGACTTATGGATAACTCATACTTATACAAATGGGATGTCTCCTGAAGATGTAATCATTTTTAAATAAAAGCCTATTTTCAGTTGTTTTCAGCAATTCACTGGTTCAAGAAAGGATATTGCAATCTCCCATTTTTAGTAATATGCATCCCATTCATAAGTACAAGTGTCAATTAGCAAATCTGAATCAAAGGCAGATTTAAGAATGAGACTCTTTCTTAACCCAGGGACTGCGTATATATAAATCCAGATTTCATGGATATGATATTATGCAGTGAGTCATTTGAATTAATGAGTAAATCATAGCTGAGTTAACATTAAATTTGTCATGCAAAACCCAGTCAAAGCTGGGTGAACCGTATAGCTAAATGTAATATGTAAAGCCAGCCAAAGACTTGGGTATATGCAGAAGGAGAGAGTGATGTCGCATATAAGGAAGGCGGGGAGTGATGTTGCATGTATATCAGGTGTGATGTTATTGTGGCCTCTATCCACATCTGTGGACAAGGGGACAAGGGGATGTATAACCACAGAGTGAGTAAGATAGAGAAAATGAACAATATCTGGAACAATAGATGTCAAGATCCCTTACTATTGTCCATACTGTATGAGGTTGTTAGAGCAACACTATATAGGCACCTGTGTTACCCAGTTCCTAGTTTATCAGGTTTAATTATCTCAATGATACTTACAATGGCCCTTTAAAATGAAGCTGAATTGTACAACCTCTATATATTATATACTAATATTGATCCATACAGCCAATTTGATACCATGTTTAATCCCGGCATTAGAGATGGGTAGGGGTGAGGGATCTGTAAATATCCCAGCAGGGAAAAATGCTGGTCTGGATCTCCTTAGTCCTGGACTAAGATTAAGAACATAATTTACCTCAGTCAACTCTATGTTTGGTTGTTTATTTTTTTCATGCCATCCTGAGGAGAACATTGTCACTGGTTAATTCTTTTCAGTTCTTTTTATCTTCACAACACATCTAACGCAGGAGCAGCTTTAAATTTATTTAACCATCCAAAGCAATTTAGAGCAATTTTCATTTAAAGCACAAAATATAACAACAATGAATTTTCTAAGACATATCAAATTGTAGGATGGACAAATGGTAAAATTACACACACAATCATATATAGAGAGAGATGAACTAATTCCCTAGAATATATTATTAATTTAATATTGGTATGTATTCTCAAAGCAGAACCTGCAAAGTCATCAACTGGTATTATAGATTGCCCATTTTTACCACTTCTACACAAATCCTGTAGAGTTTTAGTTGCCAGATAGAGAGACAAAGAAGACTAGAATAGAATGTTAAGCCATAGTTCATTTAACTATATTTTATTGAAGAAATTGTAGTGTCTGGAATCATAACAGACAAAATAAAACAAAAAAAAGTTATGGTTCCTGTTTTACATGAATCTAGTCCTGCGTGCCTCCCTTATCCTTTGTTCTTCTCCATTGTTGACTGTGGCTCTCACTAAAGTAATACCAAACAAAGTATATAGCATAAAGAGATTACGATTTTAAAAATGGATTTTCACATTAAATGGTTGCTCTATAATGTTGCGCTATATTTTACCCACTCACTCTATGTGGAAGAACTGCATTCTTAGTTCATTGCTGTGGAATGCTAAATTTGGTCTCTTCTGAGTACAATAATTGAAAACATATTTTTCAAGAATGAATAGAAGTTAGATTGGAGATACATAGTTTTGACAGATGTTTCAGGTATCTTAAGTGATCATATAATGGCATTGTTTGGGGCTGTGTTGAAAACTGAACAAGGAAGGATAGATTTGTACTAAGTGGTACATTCCCAACTGTATTTCCAATGTAATTCATAATGGATAAATGTTATAACTAACGTTCTACAAGTGCATCACATCAACTTTTTATTCTGCCCAGTGAACAAATGCTGAATAAATAAAATAAACAGAAATGTTCTAGAGGTGTCAAGCTGTGAACAAGAATTGTATGAAAAGTTCAGTGTGGCATTCAAATAAACCTAGTTCTCTAAGGGTTTTGTTTTTTGTTTTGTTTTTTAATTTTCCAAATCAATCTTAGGTGACTATCACTGAACAAAAACTATATTGGGAACAGATACAGGGAACAGAACTGGTTTTACTGCTTCTGTTATCTGGCATTCAGCCACTGCCACTGTAAATGTCAGGAGTGCCTTTATAATGAAGATTGAAAGTCCTGGACCAGGTCATAAAGAGGACATGGTAGCAGTATTTTGTTCCATAATGTGGTCTGCAGCACATTTCTGCTAGCTAGAAGAGAGCTGTGAAAAAAAAGAGCTGGCTATGCACTATATCCTTTTAGGGATTGCATACTTTCCATGCTCAGCATATTGTTCTTGTTCCTTAGCCTGCTTTATCCTCAAATCTTCCAGAGGCTGAGTGAGTGCAATATTATTATTGTAACTCATATTGGTCAAATGCTACTCAATCAGAAATATCTTTGGGGTGCTAATAATATCATTTAGTCCAGGGGTATCAAACTTGATTTCACTGAGGGCCACATCAGGGTTGTGTTTTATCTCAGGGGGACTGGGAGCGTGGCCAGGGTGGGCTTGGCCAGCCCAACATCACTCATGTTGGGGGGCACCTGTGGTGGCCCTAGTATTCTGCCAGTGAAAACAGACCTCTGTTTTCGCTGTCAGAGGCACATGGGCTGGTCCTTTACTGTTTCCAGGGCAGCCTTGTGGGCCAGATCTAAGCATCCCATGGGCCAGATCCAGCCTGCGGGCCTTGAGTTTAACACCCCTACTTTAGTGAATTTAGCTTTTGAGGTCTTTAGTGAAGAGCCAGTCTGATGTAGAATTGAAAGTGCTGGTCTAACAACCAGGTGACTCCAAGTTCTATTTCCCCCTTAACAATAAAAGCTGATTGGGTGACATTCATTCTCTCTCAGCCAAATTTACCTCACAGAGTTGTGCTGGGAAAAATATGAAGAGGAAGACCTATTATGTTTATCACCTTGAGTTACTTGTACAGTAAGAGAGGCAGGAAAAAAATCAAATAAATAAAACTCTACATAGGAAAATAATTCTATAGCTACTGTGAATCCCTTCACTATAGGAAGATAAGTAGCTTTGCTAAAAGTAACAAAATGATTTGTGGGCTTGATTTTTGTCAAACTGACACAGTTCAAATTACTAGAAAGCAAATTTTCAATAGCTTTTAAAAATATAGGAATTCAAAGTAAAAAAAAAGGCTCTGAAGAAATACAATGTTTAGGCTGACACTAATTATTGCTTAGACTCAAAAGACTGAGTTTGCATGCATTTCTTCACTTTTCTAGATACACATTTGCAGTAATAGGCATTGGGTAAACTGTCTCAATTGAAGGTTTCAGTTTGAAGAACTTTGCAGGCAGGTGTCCAAATCCACCATAAAACATGAAAAGGCTGATAGACCTCACTGTTATGCCAGGCTCAGAGCCAACTGAATCAATCCAAAAAGTATCAGAGCAGAGACTGAACGTTTTAAGAAGAGCCACAAGAGGGAATCCAGGAAAGCAATAAAAAAATTATAACGCAAAAAGTCCTTTTACTTGTTGGCAATATCATCTATTAGCAGGAGTTTGGATGTACTTAGCTACTTAAGATATTTGAGGAACTGTCAAATCAGCTTCATGGACGGGTATAGATTACAGAAAGAGCTCATATCTTCAGCAAGAACTGATTCACCTTGCATTTTGAAATCCTTAACTAGAAATCTGTAGAAATTACCAAAAAAAGAGAGCTAATAACACAAACCTAGGTTCTTGACTGGTACTGTTGAGTATAATTTATCTGTACACCCTACTTGAAAGATACTGCGAGTTATAGTAATCAAGAATTTATTGAGTCACTTGACGTAGCTCGAATGCTGTCTTTGCCAGCTGCCCCAGGAGGGTGTTAAAGGTATGATTCAGTGCTTTGTTTACATCAAACATGACTTACATTGTGTATAGTACACATTGAAAGGTTTATTTAGGAAAAAGAGATCATACCCAAAAGAAGTTGCCATTCTATCTTGCACTGTGGCAGCTTGAGTTAGTTAATAAGATTTTATTTATCTGGAATCTGGTTCATAGAATAAGTCAGGCTTGCATTTCTACAAACTATATATTCCATTATGCATTTACAGCCTCTATATGGAAGTAACATTCCTATGTGTGATGCCTGATGGGAGCATGAATGGTGTATAAGCATTCCAACAGTGCCCCCCCCCCCAAAAAAATGGTTTTGCAGCTATAGAAAGATCTTGAACACCCTGGAAGCCCAGGAAGTGGGGGGGTGAAAGTAGGGGAGATGGAAAAGAAGTCTGATAGCAATGAGTAATGCTACCTGGGCGTGTCATCTTCTTTTGGTTTGACACAGCTTTTTGTGTCTTTAATTATAATCCAGAAGCAGCCAGCCAAGCAAATAGTACACAGAATTACAGATACTTATTTTCTTATTGTCACATTTAAAATAGTACCCTTTTGCACAATAAAAGAGACACAAAAGATCAGTATGATAGGAATAAATTCCATCTTATTATTTCTATAGTCATCCTTGAACCTCGAAGTTTAAATGTGGCATACTACATCTTGTCTAGTAAACAGTTGTTCTTGGCTTGATTATATTAGAAATAGTGTACATCCCATGTGGAGGGGGGGAGGGAAGGAAGGGGTTATAGTTACAGTTATCAGGAGACACAGTTTCAACCTTATTGAAAATTCTCATACAAGGGTACCCAGATGTAATTTTACAGGGTTCAAGCCCTCTCTTACGAATTGAACTCACGGACCCTAGATGAATATATACAGTGCATTAGTTTTAGGAGCAGGGTAATGCTAATATTATATTGTTATAACATAGCATCTCTTCCCTTTACTCTAAGAGTTTAAAAGATGATGAACTGAATATACCATTCTAATAGCATTATTAAACACAGAGAAGCAGGTGCCAAATTTAAAATACTTAATACTGGCCAGGAGAGAGGTACTAGTAAAAGTCACAACTGAATTAATGCAGTCTAGCCTTCTAAAAGAAACCCTTCTAAGACCTAATATTATCTAGCTGTAATAGTCCTATGGTGGCAGTGCTGTGCCTTTAAGGTCACATTCATGTTATGTTAATGTATTTTATGAACCAGATGTTTCCATTGTTACAGTGTGATTTCATAGTCCGTGCATTTTAAAAAGTCATATTTGTGCAAAAAATATTTCATTCTCAGTAGATTTAATCATGACAGCATGTTATTATGAAATATAATAGTTTTTATAAAGAAACTGATTTTTTTATTAATATTACAAGTGCTGGAACTGAAACTTTCTTCTTTTGTGGTTCATCAGCCTGTATATAGATGTAGAGATATTGATGTAAATACAAAAAGCAGGCTAGTTAGACCAATAGCCTTCCCTACAGTGATGTATGGGTTTGAGAGTGGACACTAAGAATGGCTGATTGAAAAAGAATTGACACCTTTGAACTGTGGTGCTAGTGTAAATTATTGCATATACCATAGACAGCCAGAGTAACTAACAGTTTTATATTAAATCATATAAAACTAAACACATTATTGGAAGCTAACATCATAAGACGTCTGGTTAACTTTGGCCGTGTCTTGCATGCAAATTCATTTGAGAAGGCAATAATGCTAGGAATGGTTAGTGGAACAAGAAGAAGGGGCAAGCCAAGAATATGCTGGCTTGATAACATAAGAAATTATCATGAGCATCCAACAACTGAAAGAAGTTATTTGTGATGGGAGAGCACTTGTCTATAAAAGTCGGCAAGAGTCAGACACAATTAAATGGTTAAAACAATAACAACATATAGAATAGAATAGAATTCTTTATTGGCCAAGTGTGATTGGACACACAAGGAATTTGTCTTGGTGCATATGTTCT